>PVLC010004300.1:56500-87078 GCA_004027655.1 Graphiurus murinus
GGGGGGGGGGGGGGGGGGGGGGGGGGGGGGCCTGATCACACCCAAATGGCCCCTGACAGATGTCTCCATGAAGTCTTCTGCCACCCTTCCCACCAGCTCACACAATTATTCATTCATATAACAATGACCCTGATGCTGGTCACCCTGCAGATCGTGAGTTTTCCTGGGCCTCCAGCACAATGACTTTGTGTAATGGCACCACACCTACTCCCTCTTTCCACCAAGCTTCTCATTTTTTTCCTTTTATAGATATAAGGTATTTTTATTTCATCAAGTAACTACTATAGTGATAATGAAGATAAACACAGAACTAACTCAGTACATTCATATGCACATAAGCTTATAGCCCACGATTGTATTTCAGTCCTTATATTGTTTTTGCTTTTGAAAACAATAAACCTAAAAAGTAAAATGATTTTTCAATTGCTATTTTTCTAAATTTTTAGGAAAAAGTTTGACTCATACTACCTAAAATATTTTTATATCAAAACGTGTTTAAGCTAGAAAACATGTATTCCTGTGAGTGTAAACAATAACATAAGACATTTAAGCTGAGTTAAAAGATTGTAGATGTGGAGAGGTCGGGACTTAAGAGAGTAGCAATGATGTGTGAAGTGGGTGAAATAATTATAGGTTGGATAGAAGCTTTGTGTTAAGTTAGACAAAGATGGCATGCTAGGCAAGGGCTGAGGAGTGTGGGCATATTTCACAGGAACAGAGCTGCGGGAAGGGAACAATCCTAGCAAGAGCAGGATGTAGGGGTTTAATTTTCTTTGAGGTCACAACAGGAATTTAATGAGTTCCTAAACTACATGAGAGATTGTAGCAGAAATTTTAATGTGTAGGCGCTTCTGCATCTCAGGTGTTGAGCCCATGCACCGTAATACAGTTTAGAAAATCCTAGTACAATGAAGACAAGAGGCACAGGACTGCAAGTTGATAGCAAAGTGAAGAAAAGCCAAGTAAGAAGGGCAATGGGGGATGGTTTGGGGGTGGTATGAAAGTTGATAATTCCCACTCAATTGGCTTAATCAGCCAGCAAGAGCCATTTGAGAGTTCCCTTTTAAGGAAGGAGATGACATCAGACTAAATGAAGTGGCTAAATGTTCATTGTTATTGCTACCAGTGTCTCTGCAAGGATGTCAGTAATTCTGAGATTCTTCTTTGATAGAATCACAAATTCGCAATATAGTTTTACACCTACAGGCTACAACATTATTATTATTGTTATTGTTATTATTTTTTTTTATTTTGTCTTACTGGGGATTGAACCCAAGGGTATTCTACCTCTGAACTATACACCCCAGCCCTATTTTATTTTTATTTGCAAACAGGGTCTCCCTAATTTGCTGAGGGCCTTGCTAAGTTGCCGAGGCTGGTCTCGAACCTGTGATCCTTCTTTCTCATCATCCCAAGGACTGAGATTATAAAATGTTTTTAAAACCTAAAAAAAAAAAAAAAAAAAATCCAAACAGTTGAAATACTTTGATGCACAAATTTCAAAAATACTAATCAATATTATAGTTTGTAAACATTGCCGATCCAGACTTTTTTCTGAAACACCCAATATTTATTAACACAACTATTAAACCATGCATTACACAGAGCAAGATTATGGAGAATGGAGGAGGATTCATCGTCAATCTTGACCTCTGGTAACAGTTACCTTGTCCAGAAAAAAACACCTCTCCTCAAAATTTATGTCTTGCCCATTCTAAGAAAAGAACATACTTCTTTCCTTTTTCAGTCTATTCAGAAAAAGTGCACATTTGTTTATATAGTGTTCCATTCTTCCCAGGTATGCATGAAATGGTCAAAAGAATAAAAAATTTTAAAAAGACAAAAATACCATAATAAGCCGGGCGTGGTGGCGCACGCTTGTAATCCCAGCATTTGGGAGGCTGAGACCAGGAGGAACTGGGTTCTCAGCCAGCCTCAGATACCTAGTGAGGCCATCTGCAACTTAGTGAGACCCTGTTTCAAATTAAAGAATTAAAAAAAATAGGGCTGGGGGTATAGCTCGGAGGTAGAATGCCCCTGAGTTCAATCCCCAGTACCACAAAAAAAAAAAAAAAAAAAACCATAATAAGGGTGGCTAGCTGCAGGATAAATATGTATATATGCAAGTAAATGCATTTCTGTGTAAATAAGCAAAAACGATATACAAATAATCTGAAGGAAAAAGTTTCTAACAAAAATAACAAAATTTGCATATGTACATTGTAGATAAAAATGATAAAATATACATCCAGATACATGAGATATAAATATATTCACACACATATATAAATAATCTAAAAATAAACTTTGGTTTCAATAAATGTGAATATGAAGTTAACTACAAATTTTCAGTAAGAAACAAAGAAATTATGACTGAATGAATCACAGCCCCTGATTCAACATGGCGACATTCAGTATTATAAAGATATCAATTACTCTCAGCCTACTCTGTAGTTCAATGTAATTCCAAAGAAGATCTCAGAAAGAATTTTTAAGCTTTAGCAAAAATGATTCTAAAGTTTATGTTAACGAAAAAAGTGCTTAAGTCTAGCTCAAACATTTTTATAATAAAAAGAGGAGTAACAAAGGACCTCATATAGCCGGGCGTGGTGGCGCACGCTTGTAATCCCAGCATTCGGGAGGCTGAGACCGGAGGATCCGGGTTCGAGGCCAGCCTCAGCTACCTAGTGAGGCACTCTGCAACTTAGTGAGACCTGGTTTCAAAATAAAGAATAAAAAAAAAATAGGGCTGGGGATGTAGCTCGGAGGTAGAATGCCCCTGAGTTCAATCCCCAATAACGCATTAAAAAAAGCAAACAAAGGACCTCATATTACTAGTATAGTGATTAAAGATAATAGAACATTGGCATGATAAGATGATCAGCCCAAAGGGCAGAACAGAAAGTCCAGAAACTAAGTTCCTATCAGAAACTAATATGTGATAATAATAACATTTCAAATCTGTAAAGAAGAAAATAAATAAGGAACAAATACGTCTCTGACAAGTGACTAAATATTTGAGGAACACCAGATCCCTACATCACACTCACACCTTACACCAAGCTAAGAATATATGCTTTATAGCTACAACTCAATGGAAAACTGGGCAAAAGGCACTGACAAAATAGAATATGCAAAGTGCAACTCATGGACTATACAAAGTGCAACAAGAAATACTAATGGCAATCAGTCCCCTACAAATGTGCAATTGTACTAACAATAAAAGACCTGTAAATTAAAATAACATAAGAGACCATTTTCCCCCATCAATTTAGAAAAATAAAAGTGAATGATGGCAGTAAGTGCTGGCACGGACAGAGGAAAGCTGGCGCTCTGAAGGGCAATTTGGCAATGAGTACCAAAAGCCCTGGAAGCATGTGCACCCTTTAATCTACAAGCTCTACTGGTAAGGACTTCCTGAGGACATAACTAGACAAAAGCAAGCACGCGCGCGCACACGCGCGGGCATACACACACACACACACACACACACACACACACACACGATGTAGACATGAGGTAGCTTTCTATTTGCTACTACAGACTCTTGGAAAGATGTTCACAACATCATTCAAGGAAAAAACAGAGGAGAAAATGCTGCTTGGTTAATTTTTTAAAGTATGTTTATATGTGTATGTTCACACATTTTAAAATATCTGAAAAGATATACACCAAAACATAACCGTGAGCTATTGCTTCCTGTAGAACTTTCAAGTTTTTATTTTCTTCCCTTTGCTTACCTAAGTTTTCTAAAGTTTTTGCAATAGATATATATTAGTTTTTAATAAGAAACCACAGTGCAAGCTATATTTCTTTAGAGGAAAATAAGTATAACTACTTTAATAAAGGAATTATTAAATTAATGGCTAATTCCAGAACCAGGAGATGCAAGGAATCACAGAGAGTCATAATATCACCCATCAAACATGCAGAGAGCTGTGGCCAGGCCAGGTTGCCTCTGTGTCCTCTCCACCCGTTTAAGTGGACACTCCTTAAACACATGGAGGTAGTTCTTGCTGGAGGGAGTGGGCAAGGGCAGGAAGAGGCAAAATGTAGTCCTCCCCTGAAGGTGATTATAACCTCAGAGCTAAAATAAGGCAAGGCAGCGTGTACCCTAGTAAGATAAATAACAAAGCATTAAGCAGCCCCCAAAAGGGAAATGAATTTCAACTAATATGATCAGGAGCTCTAGAGAAGAAGTAGAACTTAAGCAGGTTCCACAACACAATTTGGACAGGAAATATGGGCAGAAAAAGAGCAAATCCTATAGAGAGAGGCTGGTGTATACAGGCATATGTGATAGGAAAAAGCAGGAAGACATACATATTCAGGCAAAGGTAACAGCGTATGGCCAGCGCATTGGTGACAAGGGGGAATGGTGTTGAAAGGCAGGTTTGGGACCAGGCAGTACACAGGTTTAAGCAAGGACTTAGAACTTTCAAAAGAAAGGGCGCTCTAGGACAGTGCCCTTGAACTTGGCTATTTATAAAAGCTAAAAGCAAACGGTGCATTCTGTCCACAGAGAGGCTGCAAGCACTAGGCCGAGGAAGGGCTGAACACAGATAAGGTTCTTTTACTGGGTCAATTAGAGCCATCAGCAAAGTAATTAATGTTAGCAGTAGGAGAGATCGGCAAGAAACCAGCAAAGACACTAGGAAGAGGCCTTTCCACATATGAAACCTGCCGCTGTTACTTCTCTTCACTCATTCAATTAATGACTGAAAACTGAATATGAGAGGGGAAAAAAGGATGAGAATTAAAGAAATGATTGACAAAGATTAAGATTAATTTTTACCAATATGTTTCCATTTTGTGTGTGTGTGTGTGTGTGTGTGTGTGTGTGTGTGTGTGTTTTACTAGGAACCGAACCCAAGAACATTCTGCCTCTGAGATACATCCCAGTCCTATTTTTTTTATTTATTTATTTATTTATTTATTTATTTATTTATTTTGTGGTACTGGGGATTGAATCCAGGGGCATTCTACCTCTGAACTACACTCCCAGTCCTACTTTTTATTCTTTAGTTTTGAAACAGGGTCTATGTTGTGGAGGGCCTCACTAAGTAGCTGAGGCTGGCCGAGAACCTGGATCCTCTAGTTTCAGCCTCCCAAATACTGCGATTACAAACTGGCACCACCACACCCGGCTATTTATTTGTTTATTTTGAAACGGGGTCTCACTAGGTTACTGAAGGCCTCCCTAAGTTGCTAAGGCTGGCCATGAATCTGTGATCCTATCTCCGCCTCCCAAGTACTAGAATTACAAGCATGCGCCACCATGCCCAGCTGTGTTTCCATTTCCTTAAATACTTTTACTATAAATCATAGATATGTGCCCTAAACTTGTTATGCAAATGCTAGTATATACTTAACAGTTTTATGCTGTTTTAATAGTAAAGGATAAAATTTTCATAGAACATCCACAATTTTCTTTTGTAGCCTCTCTTCCTCTCTTTTTACTACCTAGGAGAAGTCTAACCTTTGATTTCTGCTGCATTGCCACAACCTAAGCCTGCACGGTATCTGCAGAGCAAGACACAGACTGAGGGGTGTGCACCACCCAATGAAAGAAAAGGCATTTGAAGCTGTCGCCCTAGATTCTTCTGCACTGTGCAGAAAGCAACATTCTGTGCAATCATGGTACCCTACATTCACATACCACAGGGACTTTTAGGGATGAAAACCAGGGCCCTTCCTAAATAGTAGATGTGTTTAAGAAAACCTCACCTTCCGAACACATTTCATGGCATAAAAAGAATTATTCACTGGGCCTTTGATTGTTTGAAGAAAATAAAGTCATGATTTACCTAAAGCAGAAGTAATTTTCTAACTAAAGAGAATTATGTACCATCTTAAAATAATAGCAACAGACTTCTGAAAATTATAGAATAACTAGGAGAACTTCCATTTCTTTGTAGCCTCTTCAGAAAGGGGAATCCAGCGGGCAGGAACTTTCCGGTCAGTGCGGTTCACTGGGGTGCTGGCTAGGCCTTGTTCATTTGCTCACCGTCCTATCTTCAGTCATGGAAGATAACTAAGCCTGCATCCCCGAGCCAATCGCCTCTCGGGTCTGGGAGAAGCCCTTACCATTGTGGAGCCGGCTTTCTCCCTTACATAAAACAACACTGGTGGATTACAGGACATCTAAGGAAAATTCCAAGCATGTGAGTATGACTGTCACCATTCCCTAAGTGTAAACCCGAGCTGAGCTGGAGGTCAGACTTTGTTAAGGCACACATCCTGTCTATTTGGTGAATGTTTTGTCAAATAGTCGGGGATCAGTAGACTGTGATGACTTCAGGCCAATCTTTTCCAAAAGATGCTAAAAGAAGAATTCCATTCATGTTACCTATATACTGTAAGGATCTGCTTAATTTTTTTTCTAATTCTCTCTATTTCTATGTATAACAGTTCAATTTCCAATATGTAAAATGATACACTGTGTGTGTGTGTGTGTGTGTGTGTGTGTGTGTGTGTGTGAGAGAGAGAGAGAGAGAGAGAGAGAGAGAGAGAGAGAGAGAGAGAGAGATACTAGGGATTGAGCCTAGTGGAATTCTCTGAGCTACGCCCTCATCCTTTTTTATTTTTATTTATTTGTTTGTTTGTCTGTTTTAAAATGGGGTTTCCCTAGGTTGCTGGGACCAAGTTACTGAGGCTGGTCTTGAACCTGTGATCCTCCTGCCTCAATCTCCCAAGTAATGGGATTACAGGCCTGCACCACCACACTTGGCATGATATACTCTTTCTACAGATTAGATCAACAACTAGCAAAAAACTTTTACATAGAAAGTAGTCTGAGGGCTAGTGCTCAAGATCTGCTAAAGTTACATCTGTATTAATACTGGCCTATTTAAGTGGTCTGCTGAAAAACAGACAACATAGTTACAAAACCATTACTTAATTGTGACTAAAATCAATCAAAGACATTAGAGTGATATTAACATGCTTTATCACAAAGACACTAAAAACCGAGTATAACAGGAAAAAACTAGTACTCATCCTGCAAAAGCATGTTATAATAAGCAAATCTGATGACAATTAATGTCACTTTGAAAGACATGTATAAAATAGTGATTAGAGGTGAATAATTTAATCTACTCCAGTCTAATTATAGAGTCTAGACATTTTGCATAATACTAAAACTAAATTTTTAGCTTTTAAAAGCGGTTCAGATCATTATTTGCACTTGATGCTCTAAAAATGCATCTGAAATATCATTTGAATAATTTATAGACCAATACATCTCTTCTATGTTAATGTATATGTGATGTGCCAGTAATAAAATCATTGGTAGTAAAAAAAAAAAAAAAAAAAAACTAGGCAGAAAAACAGATCTATAAGTCAGAGTTTTAAAACAATTTCTATAGATAGTTTTTTTTTTCCCTCCAGTCAGACAACTTTCATTAAACAGTATTAAAATTTCAGTCCAGGTAGACAACCTTACTCACATTCACAAAGTGCCTCTCAATGTTTGGATCAGAAGCAAAACCTTTATAAGATTCCAGAAGCAGCCAAATCCCAGGGAGACTGACACAGAAAAAAGGAGAAACTCTTCTATTTAGGTCTTTCAGGGGGTCTATTTTTAGTTTAATCTTAAAACCAGACATTTTTAGCACCCTAGTAGAAATGTTAACATTAACTGTATATGATCCATAGTAGCAAATTTACCAAGTATCAGTATAAGTTCTAGGACCATGAGTGGTAGGATTAGAGATGATAGGAAAAGAAAAGGATCTTTAATGACCTGATTCACATCCAAGAAAGCCGTATCAAAATGGGTAACTCATGAGAAGGGAAGGAAACAGAAAGGTCCACTGCAGGAAAAAGTCAGAAGCTAGCAATCTGGTAGTCAAAACTCTGAGTCAATAGAACAGTTGGAAGTCAGAATGCCTATAGAGGCTACAGATCACACTGGCCCACGCACACTAGAAAAACAAATACAATTCCCCAAACTACCGTCTCCTGTAAAGGACAGGTAATATATTGCTGCCACAGATCTCGGTACAGACGCCTACACAGAGTAGACATTTAATAATGTTTGACTGACGATGAGTCAACAGGTCAAAAGGCTCAGAAAAACAAAAGATGAGACATGATGACACATCCCACTCTAGAGAGGTGAATCCCCGGGAACCTGATCCTACCCACAGAGCTCAATCCCCAGGTACCAATGAGGGGCCTCAGATAGTACATGACAGTGGCAGCAAGGAGCCAGAGAGGTCAAGGAAATTGTTCACCCTCCAACTGCCAGAACAAAATGGGAAATTTCCAATTATTTCTTATAACAGCAGACAGAGACATACCAGAGCCAGCCCATGGAATATTTGCACTACATATGTTTCACTCTTTCTTTTTACACTAATTCTAATTTTAATAAGTGTATTGGTCAGTTTTGTGTTACTACAATGAAATAACTGAGGCCGCTAAACTTTATAAAGAGAAAGAGTTTATTTAGCTCACAGTTTAGGAGACTGAAAGTCCAAACAGTGTGGTACAGGGTCTGGCTCTGGTGAGGGGCCTAGGGTGGGTGGTGGGTGGCAATAGCAGAAGCTCATGTCAGGAAACACAGTCACCTCATGAGGGAGGCCCATGTGTGGAAAAGCTTATACTGCCAAACAGGAAGTAAGAGAGAGAATGAAACCCCCATTTCCTTGCAAAGGCATACCCCCAATGACTCAAGGACCTCTGACTAGGTCCCACTCCCCCAAAGGTTCCACCACCTCCCAACAGCACTGGCCTGGAGACCACGCCTTGAATCCAGTGAACCCTTGGAGGACAAATCACACACCAGACCATATCTAAACCACAGCAGTAAGGCAGCACAAACAGCCGAAACCCTTTAAGTGTGTTGTTATGAAGATCCAGTGCCCTCCTATAAATCAGGTATCGAAGTCCAATCCTCCAATGGGATGCTATTAGAAGGTGGAGCCTCAGGGAGGTAATTAGTTTTAGATGAGGTCATGAGGGTCCAGTCCTCATGATGGGATTAGTGTCTTTATTAAAAAAGAAAACAAAACCCAGATAGCATGGATGAGGCCCTTGGTTCCATCCCCAGCACTGAAGAATGAAAATAAAGAAACCAGAGAGTGTCCCCTCTCTATTTCTTCTCCCCGAAATACAAGGACTCAGCAAGAAGACAGCCATGTGCAAGCCAGGAAGAGACCTTCCCCAGCAACTAAGTCCAATGGCACCTTGACCCTGAGCTTTTCTGCCTCCAGAACTGCAAGAAGTAAATGTCAGTTATTTAGGCAGAACCATTTATGATATTGTGTTATAGCAGTCTGAGCAGACTAGGACAAAAATTCTCTTCTCAATCCTAAATGAAAATTTTTATGGAATGATAGAAATAAATAAGCATCTATCCTATTGTTATTACTGAAAATTCCACTGTTATTATTTTTATCATTATTTTACTTTTTTTTTTTTCAGTAAAAAATTCCCCCTTCTGGCAGGTGCGGTCACACATACCTGTAATCCTAGTACTTGGGAGGTTGAGACAAGAGGATTGCAGGTTTGAGGATACCTTCAGCAACTTAGCAGGATCCTATTTCAAATATTTTTAAAAGGGCTGGAAGTGTGGGTTGGAGGTAGAATGCCCCTGGGTTCAACCTCCAGTACTCCCAACCCTCTCAAAAAGCTCACAAATCTCCTGCCTATACTTCAAGATAAGAAGTCACCATGGGTGAGCTGGAGGACATGGGCAGTAAGAGGCACACACTAGAGAACTAGTTCTACTCCACTTGACAACCTGCACAGTGGGCATACATGCAGGTCCATTTTCTAAGTATTCCTTAAACTGTACAAAGATACTTTCCACTTCCTTATGCGTATTGCAGTTTTAATAAACGAGGGGGAAATGAACCCAAAATATCTACAGATAATAGAGAAGAGCCTACTCCAGTTCTGACACTAAGAATTTTGAGGATGAGACAAATGGCACAAGAAACAGACTGGAGAAAAAGCATGTGGAATTAGAAAGCTGTCACTACTAAGACCAGAGGGGGAAACTAAAGAACACGTGGGAAGTGAAAAGCTCCGGGAACAAAAGGCAACTTTCTCCTTCCCTAAATATAGCAGGCCTGGTGGGCTACTTTTAGATTCCAGTGTGCATGTAGGAGTCCGTTTCTATTAAAAGAGAAAAACTTAGAAAGGAAAAAGAAGTTTCTGGGAGGACAGCAAAGTATGGCAAAGAAACATTCAGAAATTTCACAAAACAACAGACCAGACGGGATTTGAACTGTAGCTGGCTTTATTGCCAAAATAGTTAACTCTCGAACTAGAGAGCTGGAGGAACAGAAGATTAAAGAAGTCAGAGGAACAGATGTGTCCCTGCACTGACTTTCTGTGCAGGGACACATCTTTGCACATAAGAGCAAAGACCACACATGGTGCAAAGTGAGGTATGCCTCAGAGAGAGAGCAGCCATGGCGATACTGGTTTCAAAATAAAATGGCCAGTGAAAAATCTGGAAGATTCTGGAAGCATCTATAGGCTTAATTTTTTTTAAATCTTGTTTCCAATCACCAAAACTGCCATAGCGGGAAAATATCGATCTCAGCTGTTTTGATCTTCACTTAAATATTGAATGATGGCAACAAATGTCTTCCCTTTCACATCCCCACTTTCTGTTACTGTACTCAGAGGTGTGTTTGTACATAGAAAGGTGGAATTCGTGGATGGGAGTGCCAACAGTGTGTGGGAGGAGAACAAGACCTGTGACCACAACTATGGCACGACAGGTTCATTTGTGCCATTCCAGCCACTTCGAGATGCTTCTGCTCAACAAGGCTTCTTCAAAGTTCCTATATTTCCATCAAAGACAATATATTACAGTTTCAGAACACCCAATAATTCTGAAGAGGATTTTTCTAGGAGCATTTTTACATGCTTAATCAGAGGGTCAGACCAGTATTATAAATTGCTCTGCTTTTATATATAATTTTTCTTAAATCCTAAGGCCGTGTAATGGCACTTAACAGCCTTTTCAGATGATTAATAATATCTAAAACCAGAAGACATTTTTGAAATGGCTAATAATTGAAACACCCACACTAAACTGCAATCCGAATCAGAAGGGATGAGAGAAAATGACATAATGAGGCTCTTTTTCTCTCTTTTTTTTTTTTCCGTGCCTCATGCCTGATCAGCCCTGTAATTCTTAACTAGAAAAGAACTTTAGTTTGTTCATCCTGCACAAGTTTTTTTTTTTATACTTTTATTGGTGCATCATAGTCTTATAGTCTCACATCAAAATATAGTAAATAGATAGTGACACACATGCACACTAAACAACTTCTTTAGAAAACTGAAAAATAATTCAAAATGATTTATACTTATTTAATTGACATAATTATACATATTTATGTGGTACAGTATGATAATTTGATACATCTTTATAATATGTAAAGATCAAATCAGGGTGATTAATACTTCCCTCTCCTTAAACATTTTCACTTCTTTGTGTTGAGAACCTCTGAACTCTTCTCTACTACTTCCTTATATAATACATACTAAATTGTTGTGAACTATAGTCCCCTACTATACTGTAGAACAGTAGAATGTATTTCTCCTAAGTAGCTGTATTTCGGTACCCATATCCAACTTGCTTTTATCTCCCCTACTCCTACCCTTCCTACCCTCTGGTGAGCACAATTCCACTCTCTTACCTTATGAAATCCACTTTTGTTTAACTTTCATATATGAGTGGAATGATAACTCTAATCTTATATCCCATAACCACAGGTATCCTTTGTATCCTTTACCTGGATTCTAGACTTTGCATCATTTCCTAGAGTTGCCTAAGCTTCATCACATGTCATTGAAACTATGCTCTGAATACCCCAAATCTCAGTCCTCTCCACCTAGTGTTAGATAACTCAGTGAACCTTCCTAGGTAACAGAGCTTCATTGCTACTGAGTCATCCATTCCAGAAGTCCAAGGCTATTGCCACTCTAACATACCTAAAAGAAATTCATAATGGTCAAAACACTTCCAAGGACTACAAGTATTTTTCTCCTCATTTTCTTAAATTATCATTAATTTTTCCACATTCCGATTCCTTACACGGATTAAGTCCTCATAAATAACATTGAAAGAACTAAGAAGAGAAACAAAAAATCTACTATGCATTCCCCAGAAAAATAAATGACTCCAATTTCAAGCTACTAAAATCTATGAAGTTAAATACTGGGAGGTCTGAGCCAACACATACCTCCCTGATCTGAACAGGCCAGAGGACTATTCAGAAGTGAAGTGGAGGACAGTGGGCGTGCAGATACCTGCTCACCACACAGAACTCCAGGAATACTCGGCTATGAGCTCCACTTACCCCATCTTGCCCACAGAAAGAGAGGCACCTCTCCAAGGAGGAGAATAACAAACTGGTAAAGAGTGATCAAAGCAAGGAACTCCAAATGAGTCTGGGAGCCCTATCCCATTCCTTTCTCCCTGGCCCCTTTACTCTCCTCTGCGCATTGATTCAGCAAATAGCTGTCCCTGTGCACAGATGACCCAGAGCAAAAGAGAAAAGGACAGGGACCTGGACACAGATACCGAGGAAGAAAGAGGGAAGGAGCAAAGTTCAGGGGAGATGAAGGATATGCATCACAAGAAAACAAAGGAAATGTTCAGATACTACGGCCTCAAAGAAATTATAGAAATAACCTCTTTTATAAAAGGAGTTCAAAGGACCATCATAAAAGAAGATGAAAAGGAAGTCAGTAGCGCTCAGAAGGGGAAAATGAAATAAAAAATAAATATTACAAGGATGCAAATCAAATTAGAAACAGAAAAAGGAATGACAATGAAAATATAGTCAGGAGCCAATGATAAAAATGATATAGAAATGATGGGCAAATAAAATAAAAACACATGGAAGAGAATAATTAGGCAAATATAGAACATAACTTTCCTAAAATCAGAAGATTAGAATTAGCAGCTCAAGAAGGCAAACCATGGTCCTAGAAAAACTGATAAAGAACCATTAACATGGATAGTATTATTAATCCTGAAATTACTGATAAGGAAAAATCATGTGGTCATCTAAAATGAAAAAAGCAAGCTCTCTAAAGAGGAAAAAATGGGTTGTTTCAGATTCACTCACAGTAATTCTCAAGCCCAAGCACAGTGGAGCCATCTCTATAAAGTCCCAGGAGAAGAGGGATTCAAAAATTTCATATCTAACCAAGTTAGTCTTCAAATGTAAGGGCAATAAATAAAAATTTACTTAGGAATAAACTCATGAAAACTCACAAAACTCTACCTTGGGTAGTGTGTTTGTCAACTAATTCTAGTCAAGCACAACACACATGAAGAATGGAGAAACAGTAAAAAGAACCTGTGATGGGCCTTTTACGTTACTGCAGGTAAGGAATTAATATTTATGTTGGGAATTGTGACTACTGAACAAAATGCAAATCTTATAATACTTGACACTGTAAAAAGAGCATTAAAACTAACAGGTGAAGATGAAGGAAAGTGGAAGCTATATTAGGGTATTAATTTCTTCTTAAATATATAACCTAGTTATATACAGTTCTCAACTAGATTATACAAAATATACAAAAACAATACAAATGTTTCTTTCAAAATGCTTTTTATTTGCAGCTATTCTTCTATATCTCAGAAATGCAAAAGTTATTGACAACAAAAAGGAAACTAGTCTGCACATCTACCATTAACTGCTTTTTATATGATGATTCAGTAACAGCAGGTCTGTAACTTTAATACTGAGGATGAACAAGTATCTTGGAATCACCATTGCTTCATCAAAGCAAACTGTCATTTTAATGAACCCTTGCTTTGTGGTGGAAATCATGACTCAACTTTACTGGTGATCTCAAAGAGAAAAGTTGAGAGAATTATCCAGAGAGCTCATAAGGTATCTTTGCTTCAAGTCTTATGCTGTTGTTGACCTCTCGGAAATAAGACATCGTTTTTGTTCTTCAAATAAAAAATGCCCACTTCAGCACCTAGAACATAGTGGGTGCTCAGTGCACACTAACATCTAGCTCCACTGACATCTGAAAGACCTTTCTAAGAACTTTACATTTCTTTTTATTTATTTACTTATTTATTTATTTATTCATTCATTCATTCGTTTGTTTGTTTGTTTATTATACTGGGGATTAAGCCCAGGGGCATTCTACCTCCAAGCTACACCCCAGCCATACTTTATTTTTATTTTGAAACAGGGTCTTGCTAGGTTGATGAGAGTCTCACTACTTGCTGAGGCTGTCCTTGAACCTATAATCCTCCTGCCTCAGCCTCCCAAGTACTGGGATTACTGGCATGTATCAGCACACCTAATAAGACCTTTACATTTCTAACGCCTGTTAGTAGTAGGTTAAGGTGAACAAGGCAATATTGAAAATGGAGGAAAACTATTTCTCATCACTTTTCTCTCAACCCATAAAACACTTACCTCTACTAGAAAGGAAAGAAACCCAAGCAGACTGCACAAGGGTCACTGGTCTGCAGATCTGTGCTCTTTAGTCTCAATCTGCTCCCAGTTTATAAATATAAGGGCTGGAATAAAGTCTATCAGGAAAGAAGAGTGCTCCTGCAAAGCTTAAAGACACCAAAGAGAAGCCTGATGTGGTGGCCCATGCCTATAATTCCAGTACTTGGGAGGCTGAGACAGGAGGATTGCAGATACAAGGCCAGCCTCAGCAACTTAGCCAGACTTTCAGCAACCTAGCAAGACCCTGTTTCAAAACGAAAAATAAAAAGGGGCTGGGAGGGTAGCTGGGGAGGTAGAATGCCCCTGAGTTCAATTCCCAGTAATACACAACACACACACACACACACACACACACACACACACACACACACGCAGAAAACACACTTTAAGTGAGATCAGCCAGTCTCAGAAGTCAAGAATCATATTTTTTTTCTCATATGAGAAAGCTAAAGAGAAAATAGGAAACAAAAAGACTTCAGATAAATGAGGAGAGAGGCCAGTGGAACAGTAGAAGGGGTTTGGGTGGAGATGGGGATGGGAAAAAGGGAGGACTGATGAAGAACACAATTCAAATAATAGTCTACATACAAAGATATCACTATCAATCACACTAATAGGTATGGGAAGGGGCAGGGAACAGGGTGGGATCTGGAGGGAAACAGTCCAAGTGCGTGTGCATGTATGTTTATATCACTTTGAACCTCACTAAGATGTATAATTACAATGAACCAGTAAAAGTCTAAAAAAGCATCTTTGTATTTTTTATATCATTGAGACCAAACACAAACATAAAACCATGACTTGAAAATACTCATCATTGGACAATCTCATCAAGGCTGGGTGTGATAGAAAACACCTGTAATCCTAGTACTTGGGAGGCGAAGACAGGAGGATTGCAGGTTCAAAGCCAGCCTCAGCAACTTAGCAAGGTCCTCAGCAACTTAGTGAGATGTTGTTTTCAAATAAAAAATAAAATAGGGATGAGGTTATAGCTCAGAAGTAGAATGCCCTTGAATTAAATTCCCAGTATCACAAAAAACAAACAGAGCATCTCAATAAGAATGAATGAAGCAAATACAATAAATCCTATCATGGAGGGATCTGACTAAAACTTATACAAAATGCCATGGCTTTATTGACTATCAAAACTCAAAATACGTTTCTTACAGATTAAAAAAAAAACTGCATTTATTTTTCACTATGTGAATGTTGAAAAGCAAGAGTGCTTAAACTAGATGTGAATCTCTTCATTGCAAGATGAGGTAGAATCCAATCCCACGATGTCTTTCAGATCCCACGATCACCTTTTCACATCTTTAAAAATTATTTAGGCCTTCCTACACTTTTCATTTGTAATTCTAAGTTTATACAACCACTAATTTTGGCAAATGCCCACTGTTCAATGTCAAAATACAAGTGTGATTAACTAGAAAGCATGACTTTCCTCATTCCACTTAGACAAAACTAAGGGACACAACTGCACACCTGATTAAGAATTAGACTGTTTTATGAACACAGAGGAAGCTAGAAAAAAAAATTCCCAAATGATGATAAAGCATGAGAAGCTTTATCCCTCAGACAGCCAATGCATATAAATAAAAACGCTAGACCTGCAATACTAGAAGGTAAAATCCAACAGAAGGTCATCTATTTACCTCCACATGCAAATATAGATTTCAACTGGAGAAATTTTGGGAAGCATTAAAGCCAGAGAATGGTAACCTTGGGATATTAAAGTAAATGAGAGCCAGGCATGATGGTGCACACCTCTTAATCCCAGTACTTGGGAGGCTAAGACAGGAGGATCACAAGTTCAAGGCCAGCCTCAACAACTTAGCAAGGCCCTTATCGACATAATAAGACCCAGTTTCAAAATAAAAAATAAAATAGAGCAAGGAGTGTAGCTTAGAGGTAGAATGCCCCTGGGTTCCATCTCCAGAACTCAGAAAATAAAAATAAAAAAAGTTTAAGAGCTGGTTTTGTGAGTAGGTGCAGTCGCCTTGGAGAAAGGCTCTAAGTTGCAGTGCAGTTCTCCTCTACCCAGGACACACCAACCACTCGGTGAAGCTCTGGAACGGAGGTTAAGCCCATCACTTCTCATTTAATGTTTGCATTTTCACTCTGCTTTCACTTTTTTTCTCCCCACCATGCTGTAGGCTAATTAGTTAATCCTTTTCCATATGTCATTTCCTCTGCAAAATGTGCTCAAACATGACGAAGAATAAATGTGTAGAAAAAAACTGCCTTACCAGGCCTGGTGGCACACACTGGGAGGCTGAGGTAGGAGGATCGCAGGTTCGCGGCCAGCCTCAGCAAATTAGTGACGCCCTTCATAACTTAGTGAAACCCAAATAAAATAGGGCTGGAGTGTAGCTCAGAGGTAGAATGCTCCTGGGTTTCATCCCCAGTACCACAAAAAAAAATAAAGAAAGAAAGAAAGAAAAAGAAAAGAAAGGAGAAAGAGAAAGAAAAACTGCCTTTTATTGGGAAAAGACTAATGGTGAGGGGAAGTGAACAACTTGTCTAAGATCTTGGTAAGAAATTCCATGGAAGCCGGGTGTGGTGGTGCACGCTTGTAATCCCAGCATTTGGGAGGCTGAGACCGGAGGATCCGAGTTCTTGGCCAGCCTCAGCTACTTAGTGAAGCACTTCGCAACTTAGTGAGACCCTGTTTCCAAAGAATAAAAAATAGGGCTGGGGTATAGCTCGGAGGTAAAATGCCCCTGAGTTCAATTCCCAGTACCGAAAAGAAAAAAAGAAATTCCGTGGAGCCCAGGGACCTCTGAGAGGCATATATTCATTTAAGGAGAAAGAACTGGTTCCTTCTTATATGAGAACTCTAACCCTTCTTAATGTGATGATCCATTTTTTAAAATATCAGCACAACAACTAAAGAAAGGCTGGACCTTTTCAGGAATAGCCATGTGAATCCATACTGCTCACACAACGCCACCTCCCCACCCCCAGGATAAAGCTGGGTGAAGAGCCGAATTGCCCGTGCACTCACAGCTACATGGGGCTGCCTCTTTAGAGAGCCAAGGGAGCGCTGGAGTCCGAATGCTCATCAAAGCCCAGGACTACAAGATGTATAAACTTAACATTCGAGACTTTCATTCCTCCAAGCCTGGGTTTCATCATTTGTAAACAGGGATAATAATAGAAACTATCTTCTGGGCCCTTGTGAGGAATAAGGAGTTAGTTCACATAAGGCACTTTGGGTATGGCAGCAGATGCTGGAAATGTTCAAGGAGTCTATTATTACTGTTATTTTTGCCTGAATTGCAACTTCTGTAACTTAGTCTGTCTCTGCTAAAATTTTCATCCTTTTGCTGAGTTGAAAACCATATCTAAACATCACTGTAAGAAATAGCAGTTTTCAAGCAAAGCGTGGTGGCACATGCTTGTAATCCCAGTACTTGAGAGGCTGAAACTGGAGGATTCGGGTTCGCGGCCAGCCTCACCTATTTCGTGAGGCCCTCTGCAACTTAGTGAGACCCTGTTTCAACATAAAGAATAAAAAATAGGGCTGGGGGTGTAGCTCGGAGGTAGAATGCCCCTGGGTTCAATCCCCAGTACCGCCAAAAAAAAAAAAAAAAAGTAGTTTTCAAATATATATTCACCTGCAAGTTCAATAACTGGTAGGTTTGACAGTCCTTCCTTTCACTGCAAGCCACCAGGCTCTATCAGTCAAAGGAAATCTAATAGAAGGTAAGTCTGGCCCTTAACCACCAAACCTACATTCTCAGTCCTAGAATTCTCAGTCAAGTTCTAATACAGTCATTCTCCTTTCTACTTAATCTTTACTATTTAAATATTCTGAAATACCTACATACTGAGTGTACAGTTGAATGATTCCACGTACATAATCTGTAGCTCATGTATGTAACAGCCCTACAGGCAATACTTTCCCTATTATAACAAGAACAGTGGTCTGGAATCCGGAGTTCTAGGTTCCAAAGCTCGACACATCTCAGAGTGACCTTGGGCAAAAGAGTCTGTTACTACATTCCAGGGTCTTCATCTGGAAATGATGGAATTTATTACTCTACTACAAAGTACATGTCACATCAGTAGCTATATTTCTCAAGTTATGCTATAAAGTAAATAGAACCCCTTGTTTATCAGATCTTCGAGTCTTAATACTTTTAAGCACCTGGAACATGGCCAGCATCCAGGACACAAAGCAAAAATCAGCCCTTCAAAATCCCTATTTTAACTGTGGCAGTATGTCTTATACTCGGACAGAGAGACCTCAAGCCTTTAGTGAACATTACTAACTCTTGAATTACATAAAATGCTAATAATTTTGCTTATTTGTTATTCCAACTCTAACATATTAAAAAAGAACAAATTAAGAGCTAGGCTGAGAGTTTCACTGAGAGCAAAAGCAGTAGTCTACAATTAGAAAACAGTCATATTGTTGGCCATGGAGGCAAAACAATAACTATATACATGTAAAATTACATCTAACATATTTCATCCAGGGAAACAGGGAAAGTATTTAACAGATTTTAGAAGATTTTTTCAAAGATAATTTTTTAAGTTTAACATAGTAAGGCACAAACTTTAGTTATTTGGAAAACCCACTTAATGTGAAACAATTTATTCCCAGCAACTCTGTATAAATGAGGCCTCACAATATAATATCTTTAAAAATAGTCTTTATATGTTTTAGGTGATGGGAAAAATAGGTCAAAATTTACATAGTCACAGCATATACAATTGTGTAAATGAAACCATGATAATTTTGAGTAGATTTTAAATAGAACCTTACAATATTTTCAATCAAGTGCCTCCATGAATAGCAAAACTGAAAATGAGAGACTGCTCATAATCCCCTTACATTACCCATCAAAAAGGCCAAGATTAGCTGGGCATGATGGCACATGCTTGTAATCCCAGTACTTGAGAGGCTGAAATAGGAGGATCACAGGTTCAAGGACAGCCTCAACAACTTAGTGAGGCTGTCAGCAACTTAGTGAGATCCTGTTTCCAAATAAAAAAACATAAAATAGGGTTGAGGGTGTATCCCAGAAGTAAAAGACTCCTTGGTTCCATCCCCAGTACCAAAAAAAAAAAAGCCAAGACTGCTAAGAGTGGTGACACACACCTGTAATTCCCAGTACCTAGGAAGCTGAGACAGGAGGATTGCAGGTTCAAGACCAGCCTCAGCAATGTAGCAAGACTCTCAGCAACCTAGCAAGACCCTGTTTCAAAAAAAATAATGATAAATAAAGTAGAGCTAGGAGTGTTGTTTGGAGATATAATGTCCTTGGGTTTAATCTCTAGTGCTACAAAAAAAAGAAGAAGAAGAAAAAAAGTCAGGACCAGAATCAACTCATGACAGGATATTTGCAAAAGAGATTGATTGCTGGCCAGGGAATAGAAAGTATACTTTGCCAGAGGAAGCAAACACCTGTTAAGGCCTATTATATATGCAGATCCTTTTCACATGCTGTTCCTCAGTTAGCCTTCCCATCAATCTTGGTTTACAGTTTAATAAACTGATGCTCAGAGTGGTCTGGCAATTTCCCCCAGTGGCAGAATCAGAATGCAAATCAGAATATTTCTAGACAAATCTAAAGACTACTTCCACACCACACTATCAATTCACACATTACACAAATACTGAGCTTCTACCTGTGTCAGGCACGGTTTTAGGTGCTGATGGGTGATGTGTTCCTTTATCCCTCTCCTTTTTCTCCCTTCCTCACTCCTCTCTTCTAACTTTCAGACAGCCTCCTTCTTAACTTGTGTACTATAAGAAATCAACCATTCAACTTCATATTGTCAGTCCATATGTAACGGGGCTCTATTGGCACATGGTTAAGACACATGACTTTAAATCAGTATGAATCCAATCATGTAAAGTGAATAAAGTAAGTATGTTTCTCCTTTTTAATGATGCTAACTTTTCAAATTAACACCATGACAACATTGGACAACACAAGACACTGGAAGAGTATAACTCCATTGCCCCAAGGATCATAACAGCCTGACCAAATTAAGGCAATCCCAAGGGAGCTAATTTACACTGAAGGAGATGTTGCTTCACCTCATAGGCCTTAATCCTGTATTTCTGAAATCATTAACCAATAAAAATGAGCAAGTAGCTCCTCAATGTACAGAGATTAACTATATCTAGAAGGAAAAAAATCACTTGGTCCATCCCACGAATGAATACAGGATTCAAACAGTCTACTGAGCATCATGCTTTGCTCAAGACTAGAACAGTACAAACTTTCTGGAGGGCACTCCTGCAGTACTTCATCAAACTAGGTAAATACCAGTAACCCTGCTCCGGAGTGTATGCACCAGAGAAGTTCTTATACAGGCACAGGGACTATATTTATACTCACTCATACATATACATTATAATATGGCTTGTGGTTAAAGAGAGCCAAAGGAAATCTAGATTTCTCTCCCTGGGAGAATGAAAGAGTGTTGAATGCACTCCATAAGATATTCTGCGACAAATATAATAGAAAAGATATACCCAGTTAACAGACATAGATCTTCAAATACCGCATTGAATAGAGATCTATAGCATAGCACCATTCATATGAAATAAATGCATGCCCACAAATTATGATACACACTTTTATAAGATCATATATAAATAAAAGATTTTGTAAGACACATTAGGATGACTGCCTCATTAGGATGCAGACAGATAAAATAAGACGAGGACTAGAGATAGATAAGGAAGAAAACATTAAAAAATACTGGGGCCTTGCCCAGATCCATGACATAATATCACCTTGCCCAGCTACCATGAGTGAGAAAGATGATTCGCACAACACTCTGCATCTGAAGTTCATCTGAAGCCTAGAGGAATGTAAGTAATAGCCACTAAAACATGAGTGCTTGACTTCTTTTCTACTGTTCTTCAAAGTAAATGGAAAATACTGACTTTTACCACCAATATTTTATTTTAAATTAAAGATTTAATAAATAGCATGTTACAATCACAAAATGAAAAACAAGAGAAAAAGCCTTTTAAATCCCTAAACACGGTGAAAATGTTTCTGCTGACTCACAGATAACATGGGAGAAGATAACTACAGTTATTTATGAAATACTTTCATATAAGTTCATCAGAAGGTGAACTGTTTTGAAAAAAGACAACGATCAAGTAGCCAATTTAACCAGCATGCCCTAAAACACAAGTACCTGCTGTGTGCATGCAAATGGGAGTTTCCAATCGGATGTGGATGTTAGATGTGTTAAGAATAATAAGCATTATAAATACAAAAGTGTGGTATTTTATATTGATGGCTTCTATATTATTTTCTATGCACGATCATCACTCCCCAAACTAAGTCAAAGGAAGTCAGTGCATTTTGGATATTATTCTTCCCAATACAATTGGGTCAGATACAGGTTAATTTTTGAAGTAAATTTGACTTTTGCAATAGCCTAATATTTTGTTTAAAGATGACACCAAAAACATATTTAAGTTACCGTGTTTCTATACCAATCATAATGCTAAAATGTTTTTTTTCATATTTGAATGGAATTCAACTTACAGTATATTTAACACAGGGGATCTTATGTCTACTAATGAATAGTTATTAACTAGTCTCTCAATGGACTGCATTAAGTTGAGTTCATCTGTAAAACACTGAGACAGGAAAAATCTGGCAGAATTCAACTTGAGATGGCTTTCACCTTGAAGAAAATGCTTAAGGACTTCAAAATACCATTTTTTAGACTACAAAAATCTCCTGCTGTTCAATACTACTGAACACTGGCAGGGAGAAACTATAAATAGCTTCTTATATGTTTGAAATATAGTATTTTTCATGTATTAGAAAAATTCTTTTTATAACTTTCTAATCTTTTCTTCTTGGACAATGGCTTGCACTCTTATTTTGTATTCTGGGTGAATATACATGAACAGAATTTTGGCTATTTTCTTTGGGACAATAGCAATCTCAGGCACCAATTTCCAAAAAATGCAGGTAAGTGACAAAAGCAGACTGATATTCAGTGTCCATGAGTGACTGGCTTTTAAGTACAAAAACTGGGAGCAAGGGACAAAAAAATTGCAGAAAGACAAAGCAAAAAGATTTGCTGGCAGTCCTTGTGGCCTGAGAATTAGCTATGCCAGGCCTCAGTGTGCTCTGGAATACACCAGAAGACTTCTCCATGGGGATGAGGAGAGACTGGGGAAGCAGTTAGGAGGCCTGTATAGCATTTATAGATTACCTAGCCCCAATGTGTCATGACAAAAAGGAATTCTATTTTAAAAAGCTACACGTTGTTCTTGGACACAGGAAACAAATACACGTGTAATTATTTTCAATGGGGTGTCCTAATTAAAGCTCTTTCCCCCAATTCAACAGCCTTTATAAATGCCTCCAACTTCAAAGTGGAGATTCAAAAGGTATACACACGTAGCCAAGTCAAAAGTGGTGGTGGGGGAGGAGGCAGGCAGCTAGCTCTCACCTAACAGCCTCCTTTTATGCAGGAAACAAGACCTCCCAATAGGAAACGTATATCTTGACTTTAAACTTAGAGAAACGCCCAAACAGGAAATATTCTATGACTAAATCCAATTCTCAAATGACAAGTTGGATCATGCCTTCTTCAGTAGTGAGAAAACATCTTCGACTTAAGACAAAAGTGTGGGGTTAGTACATTCACAGCCCTGCCAGAGGTGGATGGTGACAGCAGGGTCAACAGCGGGTAGAAAAGCAGGGCAGGGAAGTATCCTGCAGCTAGTCACGGACTCCCCTCGCAGGGGAAGCAGATGGCAGGAGATACAGCTCAAAGATGCACACCCTTAGGTTCGTTCTTAGAGTCCCCTTGATGCCAAGAGCAAACCAGGACAAGATTAGCCCTCTGAGTTGTGCACAAAGGAGCAGAGAAGGCATATCTACTGCTCTAGGAGAAGCATTGCTTACGGAGCTGTCAGGCAAGCTATATGAAAAACATTCGTGTGTGTGTGTGTGTGTGTGTGTGTGTGTGTACATGCGCGTGAGTGTGCGCCCAAGTATACATGTCTTTCTCACTGGGAATGGAACCCAGGGGCATTTTATATCTGAGCTATACGCCCAGCCCTATTTTACTACTTTATTCTCTCTTTTTTAAATTTTTTTATTTTTGAAACAGGGTCTCACTAAGTTGCAGGGGGCCTCACTAAGTTGCTGAGACTGGCCACAAACCTGCAATCTTTCTGTCTCAGCCTTTCAAGTACTGGGATTACAAGCGTGCATCACCACACCCAGCTAAGAAAAACATTTTTTATTCCAGATTCTCTGTCATCCACTGCTGAGGTAGAGATAAACCTTACAAACACAAAAGTTGTTTTTTTTTTTTTATTTCCTTCCAAGAAGCCATTTTTGAGCACCCATTTTTCATGAATGCTGGATCACCCATTATCATGGGTAACTACCCACACATCTGTGCTACATATATGCTGAAAAATGTCTGAAGACTTGTGTTCTTTTTTGCCTTCAAGAGCCATGAAATTTAATTATTAGTTACCAGGAAGTGGCCTTCAAAGAAAGAGTCAAAAATACTGGCTTCTGTCATTTTATATGGCTTGGCTATATGACAGCCATATAAAATGACACAACATTTGACACCTGGGTATGACATGTTCTACACTGATATTAGCATTTGATTGATAAAATCTGACATTAAGCAAGCCTTATATCCTGGGCCCTTAGAAAAAGAAAGAAGAATTTTCTTCTGAAAATATAGCAAGGATAAATTTTCAAACAAGTCATGCGATATTTTAATTATATAAAAAATACTTCCAAAAAGCATATCTTGGGGAGAGATACAAACTAGAAGCAAGGAAAATGTAGAATGGGTGTTATGTTCATGATGCCAGGTGCAGGAACAGTTTGCTGCCTTTAATCCACAGACCTGGAAACCTTGCCTCCAATTGCCTTTGCAAAAAGAGTTATCTAATGGTTTCTTGCAATTTGCTCATTTCATAGCTCACCAAATCAAAAGCACACAAAGAACACAGAAGTTCAAAGCTGGATGACAAGGTAGAAACATTACTTGCTTCTGAAAGTGCTGCTGCCACTAAATGTTTACATTCACTCATGTATACGTTAACGATTTTACAGGCACAGTTAATTAACCTCCTAAAGGAATAAAGGCACATATGCATTTCTAACCTCTATTAAACTATCAGTGCCTCACTTTTGGAGTTTATAAAACTTCTGGCTGTTAAAGCTGTAGCAAGCAGAGAGACCTATGAAGATAAAAAAAAGATACAAAATAGCTATCCTGTATCAACAGTCCATCATTTGTATACATCTAGTAAACACTGTGCACCAGACGTTGACTCATCTGTGAAAATAAATGGATGCTCAAAGAGTGGTTGTCCTTCATCACATCCAAAGGCATTGAACTATTCATTCCTGAATTAAACAACCTAAAGACTCAACTCAACCATCCCTTCCTCTGTGTATTTTTCCTTGATCCCACCCTAAATTGTAGGCTTTTTTTCTGGAGGGGGGGGTGTCCTGGGGGATTGAACCCAGGGGCATTCTACTTCTGAACTACATCCCCAGCCCTGTTTTTAATCTCTTATTTTGAAAAAAGTCTCACTAAGTTGCTGAGAACTTCTTAAAGGAACTGCATCTTATTCTGGTTTCCCCCATAACTTAGCACAGTGTAGAAAGCGGGAGGAAGGGAGAGGGGCGGGCCAGTGCTAGTGATCACACAAAGAAACGCTTTTCCATTGTTTGAATGGCTTCAAAGAGCAAAGCATCCTCTTAGGGTCAAGTATCGGGTCAGTGCTTAATGAATAAACCCTAATAATAATGAGCAGGAGCCTCAGCCACTATCAAATTTCTATGAAATTTTTGGCTGGTCAAAGGGAAAAACATTTCAGTTAAGCAGGATGAATAATTTCTGAAGATCTAATATACAGCCTGGCGTCTAAACTTCATAATATTGTGTTGTACACTTGGAATTTGTGAAGTGAGTAGATTTTAAATGTCTTCCACACCAACACGAAGGAAGAAGAGGAGATGAAATATAACTGTAAGAGGTGATGGAGCAGTGGATATATTCATTAGCCCCAGTGTGGTGATCACTTCACAATGTATACATATATCAAAACATAACATTGTGCCCCTCAAATATGTATTATTTTGTCAACTATACCTCAATAAAACTAGGTGGGGGGAGTTTAGTGAGGAAAATAAATACTAGGGATTTACAAGTGTTGGACTCAAGCAAAGCCTCAGGAGCCGATGCAAAATTTCTTAAAGTTAACTCTTCTCACAATTTAAAACAACCTGCCTAAATGATAGGGTTTAACACTCCAAGCTAACTGTTGACTTTTAACTCTTGTTCTCCCAACTTTGTTTGCTGTTAACTTTTAACTCTTATTCTCCCCACCTTGTTTGCGCACCTGCAGAAAGTATGTTTAGTCACATATGCTAAAACTTACACCATAGAAATGTAAACTTTTTACCCATACTATGGGAAAGTAAACTTTTCACCCTGAGCCTGTAGTTTGCCTGTATAAAAGTAGCCCAAAGGGGCCACTCGGGACAGCACTTGGGTTCTGTGCCTAGTGCATTCCCAGCCAGTAATAAAACACTTTCTATTGGCAATAGATTGGTCTGGTTCATCTCTGGTGGGATACTTCGTAACACAAGAGCTATAGTCCATTTGCTAGGAGATCGTTCTGGTCACATAGTTTAGACTGATGTATTGCATATGTAAAGTTACATAAGCAAAAAATAAAGAAGGAAAAAATAAAATGTGTACTCAATATTAAGAGATTTTTTAGCCCCTTATTTTAAAAGTATTCCTGTAAAAAAAAAAAAAGGATGGATATATTTTTAATAATTCTTAATTATTCTAACTTAAAGAACTTGGAACTTTTTCAGGAATTGTTTTTTACTAAGCCTAGATAAGTTGTTTTGCTTTAAAAATAATATGAATACAAAAGTACACTGATATCCTTATGGAAGATAAACTAGAGATGGCATTTTAAGGACAGCACTTTTAAAACAAATCATACCAAACCATAACTAACCATACTAAGCCATACCAAACCATAACCATCTGAATTCTAATATCTGGGATTTTTATTTACAACAAATTTTGAAAGAATAGGGGAAATGACTCTCCATGATGATTCTAGACTATGACTCATCAAAAAAATTGTTCTAGAAATAATACATTTCTTATTGGAAACAGAAGACCGCCAAGAATCTTAATGAGCCATTTTATCTGATGTTAAACCCTTACTTTATATAAATCTATACAGAATCAAGAGGAAACTTGGGGGGGGTAGATTTAGGCAAAGAATAGAAGTATTAAAAATAAAGCCAGATGTAAAAGACCAGAGCCATAAAATTATTTTCTCTAAGCTTCACCTTCATAGAGCTTTTTAAACAACTTTAGTTAGATTTCTTTATCACTGAAAATTATCTGCTATAGGTTTGAATGTATGTGTTCCTCTTAAATACACATTGAAACTTAGAGCCATAGATGAAACAGCAGTAAGAGGTAGAACCTTTGGGCAGTGCCTTGCCCTCATGGACGAGATTAATGCCTGTTATGGTTTAAATCTGGAATATCCCTCCCAAAGCTGATGTACGTCTAGTCTCCGATGCAGCAAGGTTTTGAGGTAGGCATGGCTGGAGGAGGGGGTCACTAGGGAAGTGACCTTGAGGATTATATCTGCCCCTGGCCCTCCCTCTTCCCTGCTTTCTGGCTACCATGAGCTGGCAGCTTTCTTCCACCATGCCCTGCTGCCATGATGTTTCTACCTTGGAGCCAGCCAGTCAGGGACTGAACTTCTGAAACCAAGTAAACCTTTTCCTTCCTCCAAGTTGTTCTTATCGGGTAATTTGGTCACAAAGATACAAAAGCTAACTAATACAATGCCCTTACAGGAAAGGCTGTAGAGCGCTCCCTGGACCTCCCACTCTTCCCCCATGTAAGGATACCTTTTGTCCTCTGCCACATAAGGATATAGCAACAAGGCCCCATCTGGGAAGCAGACATCCCTCACCAGACACCAAATCTGCTGCTACTTTGAGCTTCAGCCTCCAAAACTTGGAGAAGTAAGTTTCTATTATTTATAAATTGCATAGTCTATGGCATTTTGTTATAGCACCACAAACAGACTAAGGTAGAGTTTCAGCTCTCCAGGTTCTGACAATGGGCAACCCTGGGTTCTGATCCCAGCTCTGTTGTTCACTAGGCTATATAGTTTTGTTTGTCTTTCTGAGCCTCCATTTTCTCTCACTCCATGCCCCAGGTCTCTGGCCTCCCTTTAAACCTCTATCTTCTCTTCTCCTTCAAACCTTCATCTGGTCAACTCTTAAACAATCTTAACGCCTGAGCTGAGCCACAGAGTTCCATGAACATTTGGCTCCCTATCCACTCCCACCCCTAGTCCCTCCTATGTGAAGCAGAAGCATCCTTTATTTTCCCCCATGGTGGGGGACCTGTCTTTCTCCTCCAATCTTGTATAAGCTTCATGTGGGGAGGGTACTTTTCTCTGGAGATTTTGACAGAGCCTGGCACTTAGCAGGCTCCATCAATGGGAACCTATCGATCAATCACTGAGGTTTGAAAGAACTTTATGCACTTGGCTGACATGGAGGGTCAATATAAGAAGTCCATTTAAACATTATTTCTGGTCATTTGCAAAACCATGCTTCTACATATTAATCACTCTGCTACTAAATGTCCTATGATATCCAAAGGGATGAATTCTTCCTTGACAGGGAAACATTTTTATCTACAGACAGATAAACTACTTTTATCAGATAATGAAAATTATACAGCCCAATATGTTGCCTCTCTCATTTAATTGTCAGGAAAAATAAGATGTAAATTCAGTGACTACAGTAATTAACTTATCTCAAATGCCTAGTCACATTGAATCCTTTATGCTTTTCACTTTCTTGTCATAATTAACTTCTGCTAGAATTTTTATACATTACTTTGTCTTTAAAAGACCAAGAAGTGAGCCAAGTATAGTGACACACACTTGTAATCCCCGCGCTTAGGAGGCTGAGACAGGAGGCTCACAGGTTCAAGGACAGCCTCAGCAAGTAGTGAGACTCATCAATCTAGTGATACCCTGTTCCAAAATAAAAATAAAATAGGGCTAGGGTATAGCTCAGAGGCAGAGTGCCCCTGGGTTCAATCTACAGTAACACACACACACACACACACACACACACACACACACACACACAGAGAGAGAGAGAGAGAGAGAGAGAGAGAGAGAGAGAGAGAGAGAGAGAGAGACCAAGAAGTGCTCTGAAGAATGAATCAAGTTTGGATTTTATTTGCCCACATTCTGCATTGAGGCAGACACCTACAAAGGGTCCTTTTACCTGTCAAGAAATAGTCCCTTGATTCAGCAGATATGTCTTTTATATCCTATACTAAATAAATGGTGAAACATGATCCCACTGACCATTACATTATTTTGATTCTGCTAGAAATTCTTAGTTTCCATATTTTTTCCTCCTTGGTGCTAAAGTTTAGAGTCACCAGCTCTTCTTTTCTGGGGATTCACAGTGTTCTTATTTCCCAGAACCTAGAAAATGTAAATCTAGCTCCAAGAGTCCTTTTGATTTCTCCAGCCTGGTGTTTCATCTCCCTAGGTTCCATTTATCCGTAATAACTATTGTGAATTGGCAAGAAGGGCTGGGGATAAGAAATCGTCTTACTACCAGCAGAGGCACTTCACCACCCTAAGGTTACACTAGACTGTGTTCACCTACAGAAATCAAGAATCAATATAGAAAACCAATGATTTTGGTTGGGGTTTGTTTGTTTCTTTGTTGTACTGGGGATTTAACCCAGAGACATTCTGCATCCAAAGTACATCCACAGCCCTTTTTAAAATTTCTTTGTCTGAAACAGGATCTCATGAGGTTGCTGAGAGTCTCACTAAGTTGCTGAGGCTGGTCTTGAACCTGCAATCCTCTTGTCTCAGCTTTCCAAGTGCCAGATTACAGACGTGGACTATCATGTCCGGCAAGATTTTATTTTTAATGAGGCTGTCATTATAATGTTCAATTTTGAAAGTCATTCTCAAACTGGTTTTGAAAGTAGATAAGATACATATCTTAAATAAATAGAACTAGAGCATACTAAAATTTGGGCAATATTTATTTTATTTTAAATTTTGTCAAGAGTTTCTGGACCTGATTTACTAACACAATAATGATTTATAAAAATCAAGATGCTGGGTGTGGTGGTGCACGCTTATAATCCCAGTACTTGGGAGGCTGAAACAGGAGGATCGCAGGTTCATGGCCAGTCTCAGCTACTTAGTGAGGCCCTTCACAACTTAGTAAGATCTTGTTTCAAAATAAAGAATAAAGAATTTTAAAAAATAGGGCTGGGGGTGTAACTCAGAGGCAGAATGCCCCTGGGTTCAATACACAGTACTGCCAAAAAAAATTTTTTTTAAATCAAATGATAATGATAATATCCAAAGCATCCAGTATAGGTTTTACTTTTTAACAAGAAATGTCTGAGGTGAGACCTGATAGTTATTCACCTGACCAGAGAAAATATGGCAAAAAATAGGAGCTACCTCATACTCTAAAATCAAAATGTCTAAGACTAGGCAGGAAAAGATGCCTGCAGGAGAAAAAAACCCACAGCAACTCATTTCTACAGCAGTGGAAAGCTTAGAATAGCTACTCTAGGACCTATAAAACACCATCCTCATCTACATCATACTACACATGGCACAGTGGCAATCAACATTTACAGTGACTTGGGGGATCTTTGGCTCTTAAGATTCCTTATGATCACAGAAACCCCTTGTAAAACTATCAAAATAGTTCCAACCGCTCTAAAGTATCTAAAGGAAAAAGAACACGATCTCTTAAAACAGCACTTAGAAATTATAGTAGGATGATCAGCTATGAAAAACAGAGATTCACCCATTAACAAGGGGCACGTGATGTCCAGCATCTCGGTGTAGCAGATTAGGAGGGTCTGCTTGCTTGATGAAGATGCCCTAACAAAGAGCCGGGCACTGGTGTCTTCAATAACAGACATTTCTTTCTTCATAGTTTGGGAAGTCCAATACCACAGTATCGGCAGGGCTGGTTTCATTCTAAGGTCCTCCCCTTGGCTTCCAGACGG
>PVLC010004301.1:0-86451 GCA_004027655.1 Graphiurus murinus
GGAGGAGGAGGAGGAGGAGGTGGAGGAGAGGAGGAGGAGGAAGAGGAGAAAAGCAGAGGAGGAGGAGGAGGGGAAGTTCCCCTCTGTGGAGGATAGTGACCACTCTTTATACAGGGGCTCTTGCTTTGCTGCAGATATGAAATAATATTCTATAGAGTATAATCATGAGAAAATCCTGATGCAGTTCAAAGAGGAGATCGCCACTCTGTGTGGTGTTTACTTATACCACTCCAGTGTTTTAGGTTTTGAACAAATGCCTTAAAAACTGTCCCTGTTGTGACATCCACGTCATATCAGGTTTGTAAGCAATAGGACATTTATTAAGACCTGGAAAAAATCTGAGAAGCACCGATCTATTTTGAGAGGGGATACACCTTCATTTTCAATCTGATTCATTTATCCATCCACTCAGCAAACAGAACTTACTGAAAACTGCGAGACTGGGGCAGATCTGAGATATACTATGGGAAAAGGCCTCATTTTGCCTTCAGCAAAATCATAATCTGTTGGGAGGTTGGGAAGATAAGAAATCTGCTCATTACAATGTAAATTGATAATGCTTTCAATGCCTTAGGGGTACAGTGGAGGGAGCTGCTCCCCTTGCCTAAGGGAGCCAGGGAGGTCTCCCAGAAGATGGGATTAATTGGCCTATAATTGGGATGGGCCATCTGAAAACTATTTTGGATCCACACAATCAGAAGATACATTGCAAACCAACACCTCTCTCACTGTTAGAGGTAAGGAAGCCCTAGTTTTTCTTCCACAGAAAGTATACAGCTTCTGACAGAGAGAGAGAGAGAGAGCAAAGATATGGACAAATTTCCAAGTGAGCACAAAAGTTACACAATTTGATAATTCAATTATATTTCTTTACAATATTTTAGACTCTTTTATCTAACTTTTCAGCTGGCAATGCTGAAATCTGAATCATTTTTATTTAATTAAATTTTTGTAATGAGATTATTTATGATCCTCAGCAATACTAAATTAGAAATTATAATTACTCTTTGAATTTTTATAGGAAAAGTCCTGATTGTTTTGCTTTTTCATCTCCCCATCCTGGCCTCCTACACTGCTTGTCAATGGCCATCTGCATGTGATCACATCTGTACTGACTTAACGAAATAGGGCAGATGCTCTTGCCTGGGAAATCCAAGACCTGTTCTTCTGTATTTCAAACTGGCCTTTATGCGAGGCATTGGATCACCAAGAGAACACTTCAGCATATTCCTAAAGCATCTTCAAAGCTGTGGCATTAAAGGGAACATTTTTGAAATAATTTTATCTCTGATACTGTAGGGGGAGGAAAACATCTTTTTTACTACCCTTCCAAGGTTCCTTGCTGAGGCCTCTAATGACAAATGACAGATGGATCAAAGGAAAAGCATACACATTTATTTAGTATAATTTTTACATGACCTAGGAGCCTGAATAAGGAAACACAGATCAGTAGAACTAGTTAGAACCATGTGCTCTTATGCAAGGGTTGATGAAGAATGAACAGGCATAGAGACATTGGATGGGTTGGAAAGGATATGATCTGAAGAGTGATATGCTGGGGGAACTCAACAAGGCCTGTTGGTTCAAACCTTTCATCTTCAGGGAACAGATGTTCCTCTTCTGGTGCAGGGAGGGACCCTTTCGGATGAGGGTCTCCTGACCTGAGAAGGGTGAGGGAAGGCGAGAGGGACATTCTGGCTTCTGCAATTTTCTCACATTCCTTTAGCCTAAAATAGTCACCATGATGAGATGCCACATTTGGAGATTGTGTGTGTGCGTGTGTGTGTGTGTGTGTGTGTGTGTATATATATATATATATATATATATATATATATATATATATATATAATCCTAAACCATATATATATATATATATATATATATATATATATATATATATATATATATATTGTGTGTGTGTGTGTGTGGTACTGGGAATTGAATGCAGGGGCATTCTACCTACGAGCTATACCCCCAGCCCTATTTTTTTATTCTTTATTTTGAAACAGGGTCTCACTAAGTTGTGGAGTGCCTCACTAGGTAGCTGAGGCTGGCCTTGAACTCGGATCCTCTAGTCTCAATCTCCCAAATGCTGGGATTACAAGCGTGAGTGAGCCACTACACCCAGCTATCAATATTATTTTAGTCCAACCTGAATAGGAGATAAATGGCACAATCAAACTGTGCAAATTTGAGTTTCATAAAGGAATCCTTACCAAGATACAGTAAGGAAACATGCAGAGTCCCAAGGACTCATAGGAGTGCACCCTGTCACTCCCAGGCCTTTAGAGTTGAGGTCCTGGGAGGATGATCTGAATCTGGAGGCACAGAGCTGGGGGAATTGGTGGGGAACAGAGAGCCACGCCTACAGCGACACAGACTTCAGTCTTCCCTCCCTCTTGCTCCTGTGGTCCCAACCCAAGTGGAAGCCAAAGAGCAATGGAACTTTCTGGAATAGTCTGTTCCTCCAGCCTTCCCAGACACAGAGCAGGATGGAGAAAGGTAGCAGCTGGAACTGAGTGGCAAGTAGAAGATGCCCGGCTCAGATCGCATTCCTCAATGGCATCAAAATAGCTTGGAGTTCTTTTGCATCTTAGTGTGTTATTGTGAAATATATAGTGGGAGACAGACCATAATATTTTTCATGCTTCCAAGTCTTTTTATTGAACCTCCTCATTGGAGGTGTCTCAACTGGAGAAAGGCTGTGATAATTTGGTGCGCGTCAACCAGCTCTGTCCCAGATTATCAGGGCTCCCGGGGACAGACCAAGTGTGCTGCTCAGCCTGAGAACACTGGGCTCTCATCTTGAGAGGGGCTCTGCTGCTGTCCTGAAGGGGAGGACAGAGCTGTAACCCCCTCACCAGGTCACACACAGGCACTGCCACCAGCACCCTCAGCCTGCATCTGTATAGTGATGGCGGCATACTTCAAGCCTATTAGGATTAGAGAGACACACACTTTCGAAGGCGAGAGATCCTGCTGGAGAGAGAGGGGAAATAACCAGAGCCAACACACAGCCAATTTAAAAAATAATCTGGGTCAGTACACAGGACCCCAGTGGATTCTTCCAGGGGAAAGTGTTTGTGTGATTGAATACTGTTGATGTTTCTCACTAACTCTCAGCAGGGACAGCAGCAAAGCATTTTCATGTGCGCTGTGCACCAAAACAGAGCATTTGTATTTAAATATTTGAGTTAAACATATCTTGTGTTTGCAGAGCATTAATGCTGTTGACATTGTTCCATGGCTGTCCTCTTTAGGGAGTTGGAATCTGTCTTCAATATTAGTCAACAAGCCTTAGAAAACACTTTAATGGGAATCAGACTACGGGAGCTACTCGGAGGGACCTTGAATTGGAAAATGGAGATGAACTCCCTAGGGGTGGGGAGAGAATGTAGGATCTTAGGGAGATACCAGCGGCTGCTCTTGGTACCTTCTTGTAGGTGCTCTTGGTACAGTCTGCAGGCTGCAGAAAGCCACAGTTCTTCGCCAGTAATATACTCCCTCTCCCTGCCCCTGAGTACCTACCTTGAGTTCCTAGCAAACTCACCTGCAGCTTGTTGATGCTGCCCTCACACACTGGACTCCACTTCCCTCTGCCTAAGCTGGCCCCTAAACCCAGAAACCATGTCCCAAACTCGCTTGCCCTTGTCTCCCAGAGACCTTATGTCCCAACCAAGGCCCTTGGGTGAGTAGCCCCAATCCCTGGCACCCAGGAAGGGAAGGAATGAATTCTCCACCATCTATCTTATTCTGACCACGCAGCCCTCTAAGCCGGTTCTGTTTTAAGAGCCCGAGTTTCAAGAGTGCTTAATTTAATCAGCCTCATGTGGGTTAAGAAGAAAATTAGAGAGCCAAGGGAGAGCTTTAAGTTTTAATCCGTACCTGGGGCCTGAGCAGGGCATCTGGTCAAAGAAGGGAACTAGCCAGACCTATGTTGTGGAGAAGCTCGCAGTGACACATCATGATGGTGGCTAGGGTCTCAAGACGGGGTGGCAGGGCAGAGCCCACCTGAGACAGAGATGGATAAGCAATATCACACATGCCCACTCTGCTTCCCGCTCTCCCGGTCTTCTCTCTGTGTCCCTCCCCTCCCACCCAGCCATGCCTTGGGACCTCCAAACCTGGAGCCGTGACCTCTAAGCCACTGCCCTTGACTCTCAGCTGTTTTGTGGATTGACTTCTCAGCCTCCACAGCCTTCTCTTCCTCCAACATTCCCAAGCTCCAGCAGCCTGCTTCTCTGGCCTCTCTGGCTAAGCCCACTCAGTCACCTTCACAATTCTCACGAGGTCACTGAAGCCTTTGGTCACGAGCTCCTTCCACCAAATCAGCACCTGAGGCTGCTGTATAATAAGCTCCTTCCTTGATTAGAGCATCTTAATTATGCTCTAGGAATTTGCTTAAACAGATTAATCATTCTCGAAGACAAATTTAGAAGCTGTGCTTGCTGAGGTATCTGCTCTGAATGTCCCCTGGGAAATTCTGATTCCACCTGCCTTGTGGGCCCTTGTGAGGATCTTGAGTGTGCCAGGGGCTCGGACACTGGCCAGAGGCCTGTGCTGCCCCTGCAGGCCTCTCTTTACTGCCTCCCCCAAAGTGGAGAGTGACTCTTTACTGCCTCTTCCAAACTGGAGAGTGACCCCTAGTTATGAAATGTGGCTGATGTGAGAACAGACCATCCTGGTGGCCTCTCTCCCTTCTGGACTCAGGCCATAATGAAGGCAAAGTCCAGTAATCTACTGAGTGTGGCAACCAGGATGGCACAGTGGTTCTCACTAGCATCCCTAGCTTTGAAAGTCACTGATACTGGAACTTCACTTTGGACCAACTTAATTAGACTCTCCATTCATCCTATCTCTATTTTGTAAGAGCAATTGAAGTACCACACCAGGCAGTCCTAATACACGCCCAAGACTAGGAATTGCAGCAAAACCTGAGCACTATCAGAGGGTTTGCTTCTGCACACACAACTGGGAAGCAGTCCCAGAGGCCTTTGGCTCTGAGGATAGATCTGGCATTAACAGAAAACTGTGTGGTACCCGATGTACCTGAAGTAGATGTTCACGAGCCTTGGAGGCTGAGGAGGCAACTTTTCATTGATTCCTGTGCTGTTCCCTAGCTCTGTGACTTCAGAAAGGTTAACCTCTCTGAGCCCCGGTCTTCTCATAAAGCCTGTTATCCACCTCATGGGATTGTAGAAGGAGTCAAATCAGATTGCTCACATGCAGGGCTTAGAACAGGGCTTGGCATAGCGTAAGCTCTTGGGAAAAGTTAGCGATCATGATTTCCCTCATTATTCTCCTCAACATCACCGTTTGGCTCAAAGGTGGAATAGAATGTTCATGAGAATCCAAGTCAAGAAATTTTTGCCAGTGGCGGCCGATGAGGCTCAACGTGAATCAAATCAGTGAGAGTCGGCAGCTCCTTTGCTGGTGCTTCCCCTCGGAGAGGAATAGCCAGAAATCAAAACGTGTTTCTCTCAGGGCTTATACTCACATGAAGAACCAGATGAGTCTATTGTTTGAAGATTGTCTTTGGGGAAATTTTTAATAGTTTGGAAGAGAATCAAAACCAGACAAACAAAGCTAATCTACTCAAAAGAGTGAATTCAAAGCAGGAATATAAATAATGGTGCTCCATACAGAACACCTGTTTTTCAGGTCTTACTGTTGTGGTTGAAACATGCTTTATTTTTTAAATCATGCCATCTAAGAACTGCTAAAATTCCATGGTTTTACAAGACAGTGGAAGTAACTCTGTCTGCCAGGTGGGCCTGGCACCTGGAAGGGGGTTTAGCTTGAGACAGATGAGTGAGGTCAGGCAGCTCTGACTCTAGAGGCTGGAGACCCACTTCATTATGCAGCAAGAGGAGTGTCGAAGGAGTTCATAAACAGATTGGAGGAAAGAAAAGCTGGAGCAGAGATACTGCTTGGGAAACATGTTTAGTCAAAGAAACGAAGAAATACAGAATATTTAAGTGTTTGTTAGAATTGTACTTAAAAAGCATTTATGTCTTTAGGGGGGAAAATATAAGTGATACAAGGTTTTAATTAAGACATATTTTTGGCACCAGCAACCGTATGCTAAATAAGACCACACTCCTTTGAAAAATATAAAACCACATTTCTAAATCGAGGTAGTTTTCCTTTTTCTTATATTAATCTTTGTTGCTTTAGCAGACAGTAAGTTATCAACAGGAAGATATTTGACCTTTTATTTCACTTCAGTAAATACTTTTTGCACACGTTGATATGCATGACCCTATAGGAAATTCTAGACTAAATTAAACATCTTAGTTAAGTCCTAAATACTAAATAATATTGACCTCTAAGAAGATGTATATTTAAATAGATATTTGTATAAACACACATATATTTCTTTATTTTTAAAACTTTCAAACTTTTAACTCTGAATCTTACCATAACAGCTGAATTTTAGGAAAATTAATTATGTCTATTATTATCATTATTAATTTTTTGGTAGTTGGGATTGAACCCAGGAGCATTCTACATCTGAGCCAGCCCCCAGCCCTATTTTATTTTTTATTTTGAAGCAAGGTTTTACTAAGTTGTGGAGGGCCTAAGTTGCTGAGGCTGGCCTCAAACCTGTGACCCTCCTCTCTCAGTGTCCCAAGTACTGAGGTAACAGGCATGTACCATCATGCCCAGCTTTGTCTTTTAATCCCTAATAAAGGATGCAAGAGAAGACAGGAAAAGGATTCATCATATAGAGAGTACTGGAATGGAAGGGCAATAAACTAGACATTAAAGTGGAAATCCTAGAAGAGCTTACCAGACTCCAGTGTGGCAACATGGACAGGTGGAAAGAGTACAGGATTTGGTTAATCCCCTCAAGGACCAACACTGTCAACTCTGGGCTTGTTTACATTTTTTCCAGCCTCAACTTGCTCTTCTGTAAATTGAAGCTAAAATACATGGGTGGAGTCATGTTCCAATCTTATATGTATTTTTCCAGCTTGTTTTTTAGGCCCTAGTGTGGAAAACTGTATTTGTCTCAGTCAAATTTCATCTCGGTGCCAATTTTCAAGTATGTGAAGGTTAGTAGACTTGTGGAGGGATTAGACATGGTCCGTGTGGCCAGGGCAAGGAGCAAGGCAGATATGGGCAATAGAAAGACTGATAAAGGGTCAGTATGAAGAAGTAATTTTCTAACCTTCAGAACAAAAATAGAACCCGTCCTCAGTGTCAGGAGGGGTGGTTTCACGTCACCGGAGGTGATCTGTCACAGGCTAGAGGCAACTGGAGAGGGATGCCGCCTGGGAGAGGACTCGGCATCAGATGATATCTTCTCCAGACACAAAGAATTTTAAAAGGCACTAAATAAAATCTCATCCACATGCAATGGGAGCTAATGAGAAGGTTTCGATTTGGGAAGCTTTTACTGCAGAGAGCTGACGTTGCATCCAATACCTTTCCTTCCTACTCTTTTCTGAGTTAATTCTATTTTAAATAATTCTTGAAATGTATTTTACTGGGTATAAATATAGGGCCTCTTGCCTATGTGAAGGAAATTATTTCAGTGAAATCTTATTTAGCCCTAAGGTGCCAAAGGTACACTTAAAAATGCTCAATAATTTAAAAAGAAATTTCATTGACCTCTAAGAAGATATACATAGATAGACTTAAATAGATATCTATCTATATCTCTCTATATACATACATATATACACACATATATGAATATGTTCATTCTTTCATTTATTTTTAGAACTCTCAAGCTTTTAACTCTGACTTACTATACCAGCTGAACTATAGGGAAGCTTAAATATGTCTTTTACTATTTAATACATTTAATTACCAAGAATATAAGGGGAATTCATTGTAGACAACTTAAGCTATAAAATTGACTCAAATCAGTACTTTTCCACATGCCTCTTATCAACCTTTCAAAGACTCACTCTTGGGGCGATGAGTTTTGAAATAATGGTTGAAAATGATTTATTGTATTCAATCTGAATGCTTGATGAAGTGGAAGCATGTGTTGCTTTGTCATAATTATGTATGCATCTGTGTGTTCTTGAAGATAATCTCTTGAGATATTTATTTCAATGACTCTTAGTAGGTAAAGGTTCATGTACAATATTATATACATGAAATCCCAAATTTAGCTCTCTGGCCTAACATACTCTTGAGAGAGAGGCAGGGATGTGTCCACCCTGCAGCTGAGACCTGAATCCTCTGACTAGTGTTTCTTATCACCACAGGCAGGGTCCCATCCAGAGACTATGGCTACAACTACCCCAGTAATTGAGCGTGACCTTGGCCACCCAGGCTGACTGGTTTTCTTCACAGAGGCATATTTGGGATATAGAGGTATATTTCCTATAGATGGAAGTTTTATGTGCTTTCCTGTTCCAGAAATTTCTCCCTATTTTATACCCTTGAAATCATACAGCAGTACCATCCCAGAGACTCAACCCTGGATGCATATTTTAACCTTTGTATTTAGCAAATACAAAGTATGGACTTAGAGCGGTGGTCCTCTTAAGCTTTACAATCACCCGGATGGCTTGTTCATCATAGGTGACCTGGCTCCACTCCCACCCCATTCCCAGGGCTTGATGATTCTGAAGGCCTGGGGAGGGCCTGGGAATTTGCATTTCTAACATTCCAGGTGTTAGGGGAAATTCCTAGTTGTAGGACCACACTCTGAGAAACACAGCCTCCTCTGTCTATAGTGATTGGTTCCAGAACCCTCTCTCTTTCTTAGGACACCAAAATCTTTATTTTTATCTATTATATAAAATGTGTAGTATTTGCATAGAACTTAGACATATCCTCCTGTGTACTTTAAATTATCTCTAGACTACTTATAATGATGAGGTAGAATAGAAGGAATAAAATTTAGGCAGAAAGGAGACATTGGGAAGGAAAGGAAAAATATAGTTTTAAAATCTACAAAGTTCATAATCTAACTCCACCCTATAGGGTGTGTCAGATCTTAGGCTGAAGTCTCCGTGGGCCCACACCCTTAATCCATCCCCTGGATCCCGGCCCCACCGAAGACTCTTGAGGTCCAGGAGGACAAAGGTCAGACCTCAGCTAGTGATCACCCATCTTTGAAACCTGAGATAGAAGAGGTCCAGGTTTCTGTGCTCACCCCTTCTTGGGAGTTCTATATAAGGATTGAAAAGGCTGCAAAGAGCTCTTGCTCGCTTGCCCCAGATCTCTGCTCACCTGTTTTCTCCCTTCCCAAGGCCAAGAACCTACAAGTGACACCGTGTTGTTCCACAACTATAATACCTAATGCAATGTAAATGATATTGTAGTGGGATAACACTGTCCCACTCGTGGGTCCTTGGCCTCTGTGATAAAAAGAATTTTAACAGGTGCCAGTCAGGGACAAAAGGCAGGTAAAAATTCAGGAAAAATAAGGGACGCCGGAAAACAGGTAAGCGGAGATCTTCTGAGTCACAGAGTGGGAGGGCAAGAGAGAGAGTCCTTGCCTCCTTAGTCCTTATATCTGAGGGGGTTGGCCTAGAAGAAGTCTGGAACACAGGTGTAGGTGGTCGTCCAAAAGAGGGTGGGCACAGGAAAAGTTGGATCCTTCTCCTCAAGTTTCAAGATGTATCTGACCTTGGCCCTGAATCTCAGGTGGGGGCTGGGATTCAGGGGATTAAAAAGGTGTGGCCCAAGCCGGACATGGTGGCGCATGCTTGTAATCCCAGCATTTGGGAGGCTGAGACTGGAGGATCTGGGTTTGAGGCCAGCCTCAGCTACCTAGTGAGGCACTCTGCAACTTAGTGAGACCCTGTTTCAAAATAAAGAATAAAAAATAGGGCTGGGGGTATAGCTCAGAGGTAGAATGCCCCTGAGTTCAATCCCCAGTACCACAAAAAAAAAAAAAAAAAAAAAGGTGTGGCCCACTTAGACTTTTCTCCTAAGATTTTGGGCACACCCTATAGGGTGGGGTCACCTAGAACTCTCCAGATTTTAAAACTACATTTTTCCTTTCCCTCCCAGTGTCTCATTTCTGACTAAATTTTATTCCTTCTACTCTACCTCATAATTATGTGAATAGTTGTTACATTGTATTTTTTAAGGGACTAATGACAAAGAAATAAAGTTTGTACATGTTCAGTACAGATACAATTTTCATGATTTTCTTTTTTCACCTGAGGTTGGTTGAATCTGACAATGTCTCTGTGGACACAGAATGCTGACTATTACTGGTCTACAGTTTTAAAAATCCCCCAGGTGCTTCTAACATGCAATCATGGCTGAGAGTAACTATTAGATCCAATGGACTTTTTCTCTTAGAAACGTGTATATTTTTATTTTTATGTCAAGGTTAATTGGAATGTGGAAAATTTTATGCCAAATACAAAGACAGCATCCAACTGCTGAATGTTGGATGTGACCTAATTTTAAACGTACTTATTGACTTAACTATTAAGCCAACAATAGCTCTAGTTGTTAGCACATATAGTACTTGTAAGGTTATGAATATCTTCCTAAAATAATTCTTACTGCCTACCTAACAAGATAAGAAATAGGGCAGGTCACAGTGGCGAACACCCTACAATCTCAGTGTCTCAGAGGCTGAGGCAGGAGGATTTCAATTTAAGATCAGCCCTAGCAGCTTAGCAAGACCCTGTCTCAAAACAAAAAGTTAAAAAAGGACTCAGGGTATATCTCAGTGGTGAAGTGCCCCTGGGTTCAATCCCTAATACCACAAAGGAAAGAAAAAGGAAGAAAGAAAAAAAAAGAATGAAAGAAATTCTTTAAGTTACACATGCAGATATTTTTAAATGTGTTCTACTCAGACCTCACTAAGGTACTTATAAGCAGCTAACAGTGTTGAACAAACATAGAGACACTAAACAAACAAATGTGTTACTGCCTATAATGGGAGCAGTATAAAGCATTTTAGACGAAATAGGCTCATTTCAAATTAATGCCATCTTGTAAGAGCCTATAAAGCCTTGATTCAGAATTAGATTGTTTGTTGTTATCATGTGTCACACTGGATCCATAATGACACAATAAGCACTAGGACTTGGGGGAAATTCCTTATTTTTTTAAATTAAGTCACTGAAGAAAGAGTATCAGGTAGATAGATATCTTTAAAGGTTCACAGGTGTGTTTCTCTGTGTGCATGTCCTGGGAACCTTATGTCAAAGCTCCCTTGGGGTATAACAAAGATCTCCCTTGGAAGTTATCCTAGGGAAGTTTTTTAGTTTGTTTTATTTTTCGGTGCTGAAGATCAAACATGGGGGCCTCAGGCATGCTAGGCAAGGGTTCTACCACTGACTACACCCCCAGCCCTAGGGAGGTTTTGACCAGCAGACTGAGAAGTTCCAGTTAGCATAAAGCCTTGCTTTTGAGGGATCAACAGGACTCTGGAGTGACTAATTTGTGATTTCGTATGATAGGTGTACACTGAATGTAGTTCTTTAAAGCCGATATGATTAGAAATATGAATAAGGGCCTTCTTAGCATTTGAATTTTAAGAAGATTTTGGAAAAACAAAACCCTACGGTGAGTAGATATTCAGGTTGTGTGAAAGCTTCACTTCTACCTGCCCCTGAAGATGGGATGTAACAGCTAACGCTTGCTTGCACAGTACTTTATGGTTTTCAAAGCACATGTACTACCCATAGGACCCAGGCTTAATTTTTTAAAAGTTACTTTTTAGAAAAAAACTGTCCTGAGAACAGAAAGCAGAAAATAACCTGTCTGCGTTTGTTCAGTGACATTTATCCATGTGCAAGGTCTGTCTGAGAGCAGATGGGCCCAAGGAGGAGGAAAGCCACAAGCAGCAGGGTCTGACAGGAGGTGGGGGCAGGTGAAGGATGGGGCTGTTTGCCAGCAAGGTGTGGGGGAGGGTCCACTGCCTGGCATGCTCTGCTCTAGAGCTGCATGGATCTGGAGGCTGCAGATGACCTGGCCCAGGTGAATACGGAACCCGGGCAGAACCCCAGGAAACTATCATCATTCAAAAAGGAGTCTGGAAGCCGGGCGTGGTGATGCACGCTTGTAATCCCAGCATTTGGGAGGCTGAGACCAGAGGATCCGGGTTCGCGGCCAGCCTCAGCTACCTAGTGAGGCACTCCGCAGCTTAGTGAGACCGGGTTTCAAAATAAAGAATAAAAAATAGGGCTGGGGGTATAGCTCGGAGGTACAATGCCCCTGAATTCAATCCCCAGTACCACACACACACACACACACACACACACACACACACACACAAAAGGAGTCTGAAGGCAGACAGATGATACCAGGCACTGAGAGAGATTCAAGAGCAAGAGCAGCATAGGCAGAAGTATCAAGATACAGAAAACAAACACAGAACAGAACAGAACAGGCAGAGAGAAGGAAAGAGCATAGAATAAGGGGGTTTCAGACAGCTGCAGGGGACTGGCCAGGGATGACTCGGTGGGCTCCCTGAGCTCCTGCCCACCACAGGTCGGACATTGCTCAGCTTCTTCCTCACCCTGGAAGTATCAACACCACAGTACCCAACTTAAACTTTCCTGATGGCTTTCATCTCTATTTTATGGGTGATTTTATAACCATGTCTTGGGTAACCATTTAAGCAAGGGTCCATTGTATTTTTAATTATATCTTTTATCAAAATAATAGGCCATCATCTTAGATTACCTTCATATGTGTAAGTCAGGTAAACTCATAAAATTAAAAAAAAAAAAAATGCCCTATAGTTTTTGTGTGATGGGAAGATGGGGTCCAGGTAAATCTGTATCCTTTCCTACTGCCTTAAAAAAAAAAAAAAAAAAAAAAAAGAGTCTGCACAGCCCTGAAAGCACATTTTTAATCCCCTTCATTACTAAACTAGAAAGGGTATCAATTCTCTTCTTCCCAAACAGACTATAATGAGTCCCAGGCACGAGTCCTTATCATCCGTCCTCATTCCCATGCATTAAAGAAGCTTACCAAGTCCAGCCCTTACCACGTGACTCAGCTCTGTGTCCCAGCCACAGAAAAGTCTGATGCTGCTTCTTATTTGTGAAACCTCTTCCTTTCTGAGTCTTATCTGTTATCTCTCTTGTCACAGAAGCTGATTTAACAACACATATCCAGCAATACCGTCCCCTTCATCTCTCACAACCAGGAGAGCAGAGCCAGGATGAGGTAGCATTTAAAGCTGACTGCTGAAATGCCCTTGTATGCAGCCTGAAGAGCCCACTAGATGTTCTTGGACCCACATCTCAGCTACACCTACATTTTAGTAAACTGGCCACTGATGTTTCTTGAACACAGAGGCTGGCTACTTCCCTGCAGCCATATCCTTATTGTGAGTAATGCTCTGAGCATTCTCCTTAAAGGGTACGTAGAAAAAACGTGCCTGGAGGTTCTGAACACAAGGCCAAATACCAAGGTCACTTTTGTCCATTGATCTAATCTTGCTGCTGATCACAAGGTGAAGAAGCTGCGGGTGGGGATGGAGTTGGGAGCGTAGGTGCTGAGAGGAACTGATGGGAATGAGGAGGAGTAATTCCAGATCTGCCTGGGCCAGGGACCTGGCTGCCTGGACAGAGTCTGGGAGGCAGGAGTGTGGAGCTGGGCCTGCAGGAGGAGCTCTAGCATAGTGTACAAGGGGCTAAGCCAACTCCAGTCATACAGTCTCAGGTTGCAAATGAAGCAGTTGGGCATCCTGATGCATGAGCTGAGCCTACCAATGGGGACTAAGACAGGTCCTTCAAAGGCATGTCTATGTGGCAGGGCCATGTTGATGTGGGTATGGGAGTTGCCTGGGACCTGAACTTGTTCAATGCTCTGCTGCGCCATCTTGAAATTCTTAATAAGTCTTTAACAAAGAGCTTGGCATTTTCATTTCTCACTGGGCTAGTCCTGAAAAATGAGGCCCGAGGGAGGGAGAGGATGGCAACATTTCTTCTCAGGTGATAGGACCCCAGCTTGCAACTTAGGGATGGGGCGGATCTGCATCATACTCCATGATCCCCACCACTCTCTCTCTCCTCACCCTGCTTGATCTTTCTTTACAGCAGTCTGCATTTCCTGAAGTCAGACTACTTATTGTTCACTTGTTTATTTCCATTTGAATGTGTCCCCCAGGGTTCATCTGCTGGAAACTTAATCCCCAGAGCACCAGTGTTGAAAGGTGGGGCCTCTCAGAGGTGCTTAGGGCTGAGGGCTCTGACCTCATGAATGGATTAATTCTATTATTCCAGGATGGGTTCATTATCACAGGATGGGTTAAACCCCCTTCCCTCCACCTCCCACCTCCTGCCTTCTGCCATGGAATGACACAGCATGAAGGCCCACACCAGATGCAGCCCCTGGATCTTGACTTCCCAGCCTTGAGAACCATGAGCCAAATATATTTCTGTTCCTTATAAAAATAAGCCTGTTTGTGGGATTCTGCAATAGCAGCATAAAACAAAATGGAGCATTTCCCATCTCCCTTAAGAGTCAAGGACTTTGCCCATCATGTTTACCTTGATTCCTACAACAATGCCTGGCCCATATAAATAAGTGCCAAAAGCACCTCCAGGCCTCAGCAAAGGCAAGATCCTCAGGATCCTAGAGGGAGGGATTTCTAGGCTCAACAGAGATGTGGGCAGAGAACAGGAGGCACTCAGTTCTAGGAACGAGGCTCAGGAGTCAAGCTCAGAAGAAGTGGAGCCCTGTGTCAGGCAGGGAGGAGTCCTATGTCTCGGGAGAGATCTGCGGTAAAGGAAAGATTGGTGTTTGAGCTGCTTGTGCACGTCCTGTCTCAAGCTGTCTGGGAAGTGGGAGACAGGATGGAGGCTGCAGGGGGAAGTCATAGGGAACCTGAAGCAGGTGAAGGCAGCTGAAATAAGATCAGGGGTTCATGACACTCACGTTTTTTTAATTGCCGGAGGGAAATGTCCCATCTGTCATCTGAGATGCCATTCTAGGTTGGCTTGAATTCCGAAGGTAAAACTGAAATGAAATGTGCTGCATTATTCTCACTCAGGCAGAGTAGAAACAGCTTCAAAAGTTTTACAAAAGCAACCATTGACTGCAATTACTTATGGGGCCTGATATAAGACCCCACTGATGAGGCCATCCTGTAATGTTTTAGGATTGTCATAAAACTAGCTTTTGTCAGTGTACTTCTCATTATCTGTACATGCACTGAGCTCCCAGGCCCCTGTGCCTCGTAGGGGTGACCTGACCCTGTAGTTGTCTTGGACCCAAGGATGACAGCTCTGGTCCTTTGGAACTATTTGCAAAATGTTTCAAAATGAAACAGTTTTTTCTTTTGATCTGAGTATTCTCTAGTCTTTCCTCATCTCCCCAGTTTTCTGTGACTTGCCTGATGGACAGACTGAGGTGCCACAGTCATGATCTCAAACCATGCACTTGTATTCCTGTGAGCAAACCATGATGCATTTGGGCATAGAAAGAGTGGGTTGATTTCCAATTAGCCTGAATGATGTGCTGAGAAAGGAATCACGAAAGCTCTGAACCCTGCCAAACCTGCTACTGTGCCTGCATTATTGCTCCCCCTGGTCTCAGGTTGGACAGAAGAAAGTTCTGCTTCAGCAGTTGCATTGCCACCAATCAGCGCAGGTGAGGACCCATCAAAGGACAGGAGACGGTTGGTTTTATGACTAGGCAAGGTGGGAGTGTCATTTAATAAGCAGGAAAATATTTTGAGTGTTTCATTTTTTTTTAGCTCTATTGAGGTATAATTGACAAATACTAATTGTATATATTTAAGTTGTACAATGTGATGTTTTGATATACATACATATTGGGAACTGATTACCACAATCAAAGTAATTAACATATCCATCACCTCACATTGTTGCCTGTGTGTGTGTGTATGTGTATGTGTGTGTGTGTGTGTGTGTGTGTGTGTGTGTGTGTGTGTGTAGAACATTACAAGATCTACTCTCAGAAAATTTCAAGAGTACAGCAAAGTATTATTTATTAGAGTCACCATGCTGTATGTGACATCTCCAGAATTGCTCTTTCTGCCTAATTAGAACTTTTTACCTTTTCACTAACATCTATCTACTCATCCCTGCCTCCATCCCCAGCACCTGGCAAATACCATTTGACTCTTCTGCTTGTATAAGCTTGACTTTCTAGTTCTACACATATGCAGTACTTTTCTTGTGTGTGTGTCTTACTTATTTCACTTAGCATAATGTCTCTCAGGTTCATCCATGTGATTTCAAAGCCTTGTTTTCTAAGGCTGAATAATATTTCATTGTGTATAGACCACTTCTTGACCTATTCGCCATCATCGTCCCCAAATCTTGGTGACTGTGAATAGTGCTGTACTGACTGTGGGAAGTGCAGATGTCCTGTCAAGATACTCATTTCATTTCCTTTGGGTGTATACACAGACATGAAATTACTGCATCAGTAACTGTTTAACTTTTGCCTTTCCTACAGCACTGGGGTAAGTCCAAGTTCTCCAAAGCCAACTTGCCTGGTTCAAATCACATGCCTGATTCTTATTAGTTATGTAACCCTCAGCAAACTATTGAATGTCTTTGTACTTCAGTTTTCTTATCTGAAAAAATGAATGCCTTTCTTGTTGGTGAAGATTCAATGAATCAATATATATAAAACCTATAGGATAGGGCTTGATGTACCCTCAATATTCAACACATGTTGGCCATTCTTATCATTTTGTTATTCTTGTTACCATTTTATCAGCCCATCTCTTCTGATGGAGAAATTGATTTCTATTCCCTCATTATCCACTTCCTGTTTGGATTTACAGCTCTTGAGGCCAGGTTGTGGGCTGAGTTTTATGGCATTTCTCATTTATTAATCCATTATTTAATCAATAAGTAAAGATCTCTGCAGCTTATAAAGAGGCATGGTATGCCTGACCTCATAATCAGTAACATGGCTGGGTTTCTACCTATTAGGCACCTACACTTCAATGTGCTGACAAGCAAAGAGAGGTGGACTGTCAGGATGGAGTACATCATTTATAATATTCATTTAGGGCTCCCTAGAGTCACACCAAGTCTAAGACTCACTGGAAATAATGGGAACCAAATTTAACCCATTATCAGAGTAGAACATCTCTTACCATGGTACCTTATAACCAGGCACAACTCCAAACCTCAGAATCTGCAAAACAGAGATAATTACACCTGCCTGCTTCCTGTTGCACAGAGACAGTGTGAGGATTAATTAAATAATGACTGCCAAGAACACTAGGCTCCTTTGAGATAAACGCTCTGCAAATGCAATCTTAGATGATTACTCAGAATTTCATTCTGTAAATATCAGGACAGACCTTCAGCTTATGAGACCAGGTTCACAGAGACCACATCTGTGCTGTTGGGATTTCCCCAGAGGATAGGAAACGTGCCTGGAAAATTTCTGGCCACCAAGATAACATGTTCCTAGAGAATCTTTGTTTCATATAGTCACACTAACCTGAGAGATGCTTTCTTTGCTGTTATCAGAGTCTCTCCCGACCCCCAGCACCTGTATTTGGAGTTCCATCCTCCCTAGTAACATTGCTTCCTTTCAAAAGAACATTTGTCCTATAGTGAGGGGCCTTGTTCAGCTGAACCCACTTCATGTGACTTTATCCTCGTCACTGTAGGGTGACCAACCAACCCAGTTTCCCCTGCATGCACAACTTTCAGTGCTAAAAGTGGGATAGTCCTGGGAAAACTGGGTCAGTTGGTGACCCTGCCATAGTTCTTAGTGGTAATGACACTACGTTGTTTTGTGACCTTTGGGAATTTACTTCTGAGTCTTGATTGGGATTGAAACTGATAATAACTAAGAAATTACTTTGGCAAGGCATAGTTCTAAATGCTATATGCTTAATACCATCACTCCTGGAGGAATGCAAATTATCATTGTATCCATTTGACAGATAAGGCATCTGGAGATAGAGTAGTTTGCTTAATGTTACACAGCTGGTAAACTGGCGGGACTAGGGATCCCAGCCAGGTGACAAGGTACCAGGCCCATGTTCATAAGTACCATGTGAGACTGCTGCCTCTCCATGGTAACTTCCAGAGTTTAGAGTTGATAATTTCCATATAAAAAGAAGCTATATTTCTTTATTTCTATTGTAATGACTCAATAAACTAAGAATACAAATACAGGTTCTCATTTACAGCTTACCAATTAAAAATCACGAAAGAGCTTCGTAGGCCCTATGCCAAAAGAGCAGTAAATCTGTCATCTCCTTTCTGACTGCTCCCCTGTTACCAAGTTGTCCCATGCTACAGGCTCCACTGGCCATAAGAGGAGTCAGCCACATCTAACTGTAGGGCCCCTGGAAGTCCTCTAGAGATTGCCGTTACTGCCATTGATTTTTGCAGCTCCTACTGGCTCTGTTCAAAGCTGGTCCATGGACTGATCTATTCACACCAGGAGGCTAAATAATCGCCAGATCAGCCTTCACTTTCTAGATGGACCAGATACTTGCTCAGGGTCAAGGATGGCCAGAGATGACACTGTTTGCTTAACTTGCTGGAACTGTAGCTTTCTATGCCTGAGGTCAGAATCTGGCCAGTTATCTGCTCCCATATGGGTGCAAGCCTTTCTCCTTTTCACTCTCCAAAGACTCCATTAACTTGGGATCTAGCTACTTTTTCTTTTACAAACCCCAAACAAAAAGTGCTGGTTAAAACTCCTTTCCATTGCAACTGAGCTATCTGCTCACAAGCCAGAGGACAAATGTGTTAGCTCAGGCTAATATAACAAAATACCATAAATTGGGTGGCTTATACAACACAGAATTATTTTCTCATACTTTTAGAGGCTGGGAGTTCAAGATGAGGGTGACAGAATAGTTAGGGTCCTGGTGAGTGCCCTTTTCCTGGCTTAAAGACATTGTGTGTGTGTGTGTGTGTGTGTGTGTGTGTGTGTGTGTGTGGTCTCTGAAGTCCCATCTTTTTTACATGAACACTAAGAATTGGATGTGGTGGTGCATGCCTATAATCGCAGTACTTGAAAGGCTGAGACAGGAGGCTTGCAGGTTCAAAGACAGCCTCATCACTTAGCAAGACTCTCCTCAACTTAGTGAGACCCTATATCAAAATAAAAAATAAAAAGGTCTGGTGGTGTTGGGGTCTTAGCCCGGCCGGAAAGACCCCGCCTCTAGATGGCGCCTGGCAGAGTGCCAGAAGCGGCTGCAGGTGGTAACATCGTAGGGCTACGCCCCGCTAGAGCGTATGCACCAGCACGCTCTGCTCGTGGCTGGCCCAGGTGAGAGCTGTATGAGGCACCTCGTGGCTCAGGCCCTGCGGGCTTTAAGAGCCTCCACCTCTTGCCTGTGTTGTTGGTTGCTGGGTGGTGTGGTTGCTGGGAGGTTGGTGGCTTGCTGGTGGATGGTTGATTGCTGGAGAGAGGGGTTGTTGGCGGTCTGTTGGAAAGGTACTATTGCGAGGAACGGCTACGGAGAACGAGAGTGGGGTTAGAGAGACGATTGCGGTTGGAGAGACGGTTGCTGTCAGGGTTAAGAGAACGATTACTCTTACTATTACTGCTTGGGTAGCATCCTCCATCCCAGAGAGAGAGAGAGAGAGAGAGAGAGAGAGAGAGAGAGAGAGAGAGAGAGAGATAATAAAGAGACGTTTGAGCCAGCAACATTCAGTCGTCGTCTTTATTGGGGCCTCACGGTTGAGGGTTCAGCCTGGGGTCCCAATATGGTGAAAATAGCTCAGAGATAGAACACCCTGGGGTTCAATCTCCAGTACCCACCCCCAACACACACACATAAGAGAACACTGGAAGGACACTAATCCTATCATGAGGGCTCCACCCTTATGATTTGGTCCAAATGTAATTGTCTCCCAAATGTCCCATCTCCAGATACCTTTGCACTGGGCTTCAACATATGAATTTCCAGGGGACCACAATTCAGTCCATAGCAATGTATAACTGTTTATCTTCCGAGGACCCTGTATCCTAATCTCCTCCCATACAGGAAGGCAGAACTCTGGTTACTTAAAGGTTATTTTATCTCTATATTGTGTCCAATCCAATGTGACTTCTGATCCCTCTCTTATTTCTGCAGAAGAAGAGCAAAAAATGTTTTTAATCTCCACAACGGCATGCCATGCTACCTGTGAAAAAACAGCATCTCAATGACATCCTAACTTCCCTAGTATAGGGCTTGGTGATTTAAGGACTGTAGTTCCAAGTAGCCTTGGAATGTAGCCATACTCTTACCTTTAATTTTTAATTCAGGATTCAGGTTAAAGTGGCTTAATCAAAAGCAAAGTATTATCATTTTCCATTCTATAATTAGCCCATCACCACTAGCTAGATGCTCATTCCTATTCACACCCCGTTCAGTTCTTTGGCATATGCAGAATTGCCTGCACGAATTATGGAGCAGAAAACAGAAACCACGTGAAGCGCAGGAGGATGTGATTGGATTGTCGAGCCAGGAAGAGTGGGCCATCTGGACAAACAGTTTCTGATTAACTCTGAATATGGAGTGATTGGAGGTGTTTTGTACACCAAAAAATCCTGCTAGTGCTTCAAATGGTCACTTTGTTTTCATCACCACGTACCAGACACCATCACCCCCCTCACTACTCTGGTTTTGGTTCCATGAAGAAACAACGCATTTAAATGTTTAAAGTGTTTTTTCTGGTTCCATGCCACCTTCTTAGACACACCATGAGTAGTTTGTTTTCATAGGAGAGTTTATTTAAAAAAAAAAGTTGATTATGGAATCTTATGCCAGAGGAGAGCTTGTATTAATCCCATCCTCCCTGCTTTCAGTTGGGTGTCTTTGTCTTAGGATTGTTATAAGAATAAAATAAAATGATTGACGCATGTAAAACACTTAACATGGTGTCTTGTACAATGAATTTTAGTTGGTTTTATTACTTTTATTATAATGTGAGGAAAAGTTCTTTTTCCTTCAGATGACCTAAGAACAGGCAGCTGAATGGACATTTGTTGAATGAAGATTATCTAGACCAGTGGTTCCCAGAATTTTGGATTTCAAGGCCCATTAAAACTTTAAAACAGAAATTGGGATTGATATGGGGCTGCTAACTTTTTATTTTTCCAGGTTAATTCATGTGAAAATTAATGTCCAGCCACCAGCAAGAATGTAGCATTACAAAGAAAGTTGTATTACAGAAGTAACAAATAATTAAATGGAATAAGCTTCACTTATGGACAAACATGTTTATTGTGTGTATTTTTCTCATTTTGAGGAGGAATGATGGAAGAATAGCAGCCTGGCAGGAGACACAAACTCTCATTCAGAAATGACTAATGCAGTTCAAACCTTTGCCTTCATAAACCCTATGAGCCAAATGGTTGTCGCTCCTAATTTTAGGGATCTTTAGGCATGAAGATTTCACAGTCCTCTTGGCAGCTTGTTTTAAAGTTTAATCATGCTTAAGTTATGTGTGAGCCACCAGAGGGTTGGATCCAACCAGTACAGATAAACCCGCCTGACCTGTCTGCTTTCTGTGTCTCCTGAGATGTTTAAATTTATAATCAAATCTCTTCATGGTTACTCAGATTTGAAGATAAGCTCCACTCAGTGCAAAAACTCCGAATTAAAAAAAAAAAAAGTAAGCAATGTGGCTCTCACTAAAGATTTCTGGCCCATTTTCTCTAGGGACATATACACATTCTGAAAGTTTGAATATACAATTGACTCTCTGTAGCCCCTGGGGTTCTGAATTTAAGGATTTAACCAACTGAGGTTCAAAAAATAATTTTTTTTTAAAGACTGCTTCCATGCTGAACTTCTTCAAGCTTTTTATCTTGTTGTTACTCCCTTAATACTATTATGTAACAACTATTTACAAAGCATTCATATTGTATTAAGTATTACAAATAGTTTATGGATGATTTAAAGTATACTGGAGGTCATATGTAGGTTATATGCACATACTATATCATTTTAGATAGGAGACTTGAACATCTGCAGAGTTGGGTATCCATAGGGGTCCTGGGACCAACCCCACAGATACCAATGGATGATTGCAATTCATCCCTAAGTCATGAGACACTCAACATAAGATCATAAATGGAATTAATGCAAGTCACTCATTGCCATGGCCTGGTATACCTCCATGGGAAACCTGAGTATGTATTTGAGTCTCTGGAGACAATTTTCTTTTTGTCCAAATATCTGGGCCTCATACAAAACCATTACATAGTTAAAATGGTTATAAGAGAGTAAAATTAGAATGTTTTCATTTGCCACTTATAACAATTACTGCAAGAATCTGAAGTTTGTTGCTATTCAAAAATGTTTAATAGTAACCTAGGAGGGTCTGTATTCCCTCCAGGTTGAGTAAAGAAGGAGGACGAATTTTATTTGTTAAGAAAATTAATTCAAGCTACAAATAAGCTCCACAAAAGGGCTGACATTTTTTTTATTCTTTTAAATAAAACTACAATTCCAAAGGTCCACCATTTTTTGTTTGTTTGTTTGTTTGTTTCTTTTGGGTTGGGTCTGCACAAGCTAGCTAGTTAATGTTTCATTATTTACATGCATTTTGTATCTACAAATAGCCGCACAACAGTGAGATCAGACAGAACACAAATTTAACTTGAAAATATAGAGGATAATCAATTGATTTTCTCAAAAAAAAAAAAAAAAAGAAAAAGGAAAAATCATTCTTGTATGACAAATAAATAAATATTTTGAAATAAAATGTGGAATAAGGCTTTCTTGGATTATGTCTTCTTATCTTGCTTTACAATGATTCTCTCTTCAGTCTTTATCTAAGATGACATCTTTTTTATATCCTCGACTCAAGAAAAATGATCAAACAGATCAGAATTTATATTATCCTAGAAAACTTCAGATCATATATGGATGTGAGTAGAAAATGACATCATAAAGTATCACACTGCTGCCTTCGAGGTCAGAATATTAATTTATATTTTCAGGTTTTTTTAAAACTCACTGTACAATAAATCCAATGAATTTTCATACACACATATAGGCTCTCATACATTCATGCTATGAACCAGAGAACTACTAAAAACATTCTTCGCTTCGCTACTAAATGTTACTACTTCATTAAGTATTTTTCTAGTTCTGGATCAATGAAGAAAGGTTTATGTTAACAAAAAAAGTGCTCCTAAGAATTCAGCAGACAGCTAAAAAGCAGGACGTGTGTCAGCTTTCTTCAATACACACCACTGTAAGTGAAAACATCATTCCTAAGAGAGGGAGTGTGCTTCGTGCTTCGGGGAAGGCTGAAGTGCACTGTTCTGCAGGGGAATTCTCTCCACTCAGGTGTCTGTAATGCATTCTCAAAACTACAATTGTACAGTAAATGTAGATTTCCTCTATGGGAGGTGTTTTCTAAAAAAGGGTTGATTGTGTCCTTTGTCCTCCTCCCTCAAAAAGCAAAATACATTTTTTAAAAAGGGAAGAACCCAAGACTACAAGAATTCATGCAATAGGACTCTTGTCAAAAGGAAGATATATCACTGTTAAAATAGAACTAGAAATGTCTCTAGTAGGCTTTCACAACCCAATGCCTCTGCTTTTAGCAAATTCAAGAAATTAGGACATTACTAGGTCCATATACTATCAAAGGATTATCTTTTGAATACAAAGCACAGCCGAGCTTGCATGAAGGGCATTGGAGAGGGAGGGCCACAGGGAGAATGGTAGAAAAGCTTAAACCAAGCCTTGGGTGGAGGAGTGGAAAGAGAAGCCACGTGAGGCTAACACTTCCCAGGAATGTTTAAATTACAATCCTCAAAGGTACAACTATCCACATGTGTGTGGACCGTATCTCTGTAATACTGTCAGTCTTTGCTAATGTATTACAGCATTAGTGCTATTTATAATCAACAAAATTACAAACGCTGTAATCATGCAAGTTTGGTGATAGTAATTATGACAGAATAAATAGCAGTCAGAATGCCTTTGCTGCAGTTATTGATGTTGATGGCAAACAGCCAAGGGAGGGTTTTTATTTTATTTTATTTTTTTCTTTCCTTTTTAGGGAAGTCACCCAAAAGGGTGGAAACCACAGTGTTTGCCAAGAGAGAGGCTTTCTATATCACTTAAAAATAGTCTTCCTTCCTGGAAAGGAGATGTCAGAAAGGTACATTGCCTCTTTAAATGGTTAGGATTTATGAATAGTTAGCATATTTTAAAAATAACCACATACATGTTTATATAAATCACACATGCAAACATATACTCACTGGCCCCTCATGTGGAAAGGCTGTGGCAAATCCAAATTTGGCAGGTTGTCCCTGGAGTGAGGTCACACTGCTGTGCCCCCAAAGTGCCTCTGTATTATTTTTGTACTTCTCTTACCACTGATGTTGGGTAAAAAAAAAAAAATCTAGGGGCTTTACTGCCTATAATTAAGAGCTCCAGTGCTACTAGTGATATAAAAGATTGAGCTGTTTGAGAAACAGACATTTTATCTTCAGGTTGGTTTTATTTCCTAGTGGCTTAAATTATGAGTGAATGTTTTTCTTATTTCTTGCTTTCCCCATAAGTAGTCTTTTCAGCAGCAAAATTATTACTCATTCTTAATAACTACCAGGCAATAAAATGAGATGTCTAGTTGGGAGACAGTGGTTATGCATTCCAATTATTCCATTCATGATGAGTTTAGAATAGCAAAAGGCAGGGGTTTCTGGGGCTCTGGAGAGGGTAACTTAACAGACTATAGGAAGTTAGTATACACACTGGTTTGCTTCTTGATGGAGGTGATGGTTCCTGAGAGCTCTGGGATTGAATAGGCAAAGGAAAATAAAGTGCAATCGATTCCCTTACAGTTAGCAGTTCTGTTGAGCAGAGCACTTGTTTGCGCTTGTTTTTAACAGTCCAATGTACATTTCTAGGGCTTTCCTAAAGAAATAGTTAGACACATGGCAGAGATGTGCATTTAAGGGTAGCTTCTTCATCCTTGTTTACTATAGTTCCTATCTTGGTTTAGAGCCTGAGAGAACAGGACCTGCTTGGGTGAAAGTCCTTTATTTCCTAGATAATCCTTGGAAGTGGGAGGGAGAGAGTAAGGGTTCTCTGTACCTGTAAGCAGCTGTAAGAGGTTGGTACTTTCCTTTGCTGGGACTCATCTGGAAGGACAGGAGACTGCAGCATTAATTCACCACTTCTGTCTTCCATTGTTTGAAGGTTCCCTGGAGGTAGGGAAGTGGCTCTCTCCTTTATATCAGGCTTTTAGCATTGGAAAAGTCCCAGTACTAGCTTTCTGTGGGCAGTCAGTACCAGACCAGTCTGCCCTTTTGTGACTCCATCCACTGTGGCTCTGGCTCAAACCAGAGGTCGACCGAGGCGTATGAGAGAGTTCCTGACAATCCAAATGGACAACTCCCAAAATATACTAACAGGAGGCCATTCAAATACTGTGTTCCAGATTTATGCAATGGAATATTTTATACACATCAACAATCATGTCTGTATTTATTTATGGACATAAAGTAGCATGAGGCAATAAAAAAGCAGGTGACGAGGCAGTATTCATACTATGAGTTTATTTTTGTTAAAAAACAAAAAACTATAAATATACAAATGTTCCCCAGGTTATGGAACACACAGTAGACACAAAGTTGTTTTATGCAAATTGTACCATAAGGCACATAATTTAATTGTAGAGAGATGGGCACTTTCCCATCTCCTGTGGAATGCAGACCAGCCCAGTCCAAGGGTAGACAGGGTGGTGCAAGCCAGAGCCCCAGAGCATGTGCCACCACTGCCTCCCACTGCTCACTGTTTCCATCTGCCTCTGTCACCTGCTGTGATCTCCCTGTGTCAGCCACAGTTAACTCCGTGTTGTTTGTGTCATTCCCCTTTACGTGTTCTAATTGTGACTGGAAAGTGGTGATAAGGACAGAAGCTAGCAGTTTGTTTGAAGGCGTAAAAGGAAAAATACAGCATCCCTGGTATAAAGTTTGCGCTCGTCATGGGTGGTTGCATAGCTTTAAAGATCTCATCTTTTATTTTTTTTCCATAAATCATATTAAAAGGGAGTGGTAGTCCTGTGAATGGCGATACAAAGGCAGCAGAAGCAAATCTACAGCATTTCAATGTATACAATGTGATTTGCTCAGGACCTTTGAAAGCTAGGCAATTGCATAAATTGGCAGAGGCCTATAATTCCCTAGGAAAAGTGGTTTTCTCTGGATGGCGGAATTTCCAATTACATTCCTTTGTTGGCTTTTCCCCAACAAATCTGCAAAAATGATGTTAGCTGAACAACAAAGCATGATGATGAAGGAGACAAGGATGAAAGACAAAGCTTCTCTAGTTACTTGCAGTTTTTGTGGAAAGTTTCCATTAATAAACACAAAGAGAGAGAGGCAGTTCCAGTGCACCTATGTAGCAATCTGTTGGAAGGAAGAGAATGAAGCTGTACCTCACCTCAGCTTATAGAAAACAAAGGCAGTATCGATTCCAACTGTCTATATATTAAAAGTGAGGGAGAGTCTCTGATGAGATTACGGCCAAAGTCCACCCTTTCCTCCCCCACACAATCCCACCAATCTCTGACAGGTTCTCTGGCCACTCTACAAAGTAGTGCCCAGGTGACCCTCCAAGTGACAAGTGAATTCTGGGCTGGGGTCTCACCTCTTTCCATAATAGGATAAAACTAGCTTTCTGACCTCATAGCAGAGCAAGACCAGGAATCCTGTATTGTGGCTAAAGTAGACTTTGTAAGCAGACTTTCCATCCCTCAAGAACACTGCTCCATCAAATTGGTCCAGCTGGTGGTTCCCGAGATGCACAACTGTGTTTTTCTGCATGAAGTAATGCCAGCTGTATCTTGCTGATTGAATTAACGTAAACCTATGGATTGTGGCTCTTCAAATAAAACCATTCCGGGGGTGGGTGGGGGAGGTTGAAGTAGTACCTTATGTCTATAAAATAAAAACAATTATTTACTAATTATTTTTATAATATTGTTCAAAAAACACCATATATTTTCAAGTTGCATATGTGCTTTGGTGGACTGCAGCTATAATACATTTTATAAATTAAGGTTAATAAATATTTGGACTTCTCAGCACACAAAAAATGAATACTGATGGGCGCTGAGAAAAATGGACTTATTTAAATTTCATACATTTTAACAGAAGAGCTAGATTGCTTGTTGTCCTCCGTTTCTTCAAAGCATTGATTTTCAGGCTCAGACTTTTTCGACACCCCATGGTCTCACCAATTATCCCAAGGGAGGCCACAGATCTGCCACTGCCTGGTGTTCGACTCATTGCATTCATTGATTTAATAGGGCCACCTGGACATTTTTCAAAGACAGTAATTGAAAAGGCAGCCTGATAGGTTAGCAGGAACACAGGGCCTGAGAGGCGAGGGTGGAGCAAGGAGAGTGCTGCTTGCTTCCTGGCCACTCCAGCACGTGCATCGAATGCTGCACCTAGGATACTGACTCAGAAACGGGAGACAGGTGCATCCTCCCAGCCCTTCTGCCTCAGAGAAGGTCTCAGAGGTGGGTGAGCAGCAGAGAGCCATGTGACAAAACTATGTTGTTTATAATGACTCCAATAAGATTCAAGAACAACCGTGGTACAGAGACCATGTATTGTTCCTTTTATTTCCTCATTATCTGAAATCTTTTTCTTTTGCTAGGTGGACTGTTTCAAACTTAACTAATCCAGATCTATTTCCACATATCCATTCTTATTGTGGGTGGAAGTAGCAGAGTTTTAAAATATTAACTGTTATAAAATATTAAGTATGCTTTCCACCTCTCTGTCAGTATTTCCCTCTGCTGCCGCCGCCATCCCTTCAGGTATCCAGGCAATTCTGTGCTCATTATCTCAGGGGAGGATGCGGAGAGAGCGCCAGCAAGCTGAACCTGAGGCCTCGGGGGATGATGAGAGCTTCGAGGAAAAATAAAATTAGGGAAAGAAGAATGTGACAAGCCATGATAAGGGAACTAAGGCTCCCCTGGGGATTGGAAGGGATTTCCCCAGACCAGGTAAGGAGACAGAAGAGCAGAGACAGATGTCTACTTCCTGTTAGTAACTAGATAGCCCCGACATGATCTGAGAAAGAAGTGACAGATGAGAAGAGCTGGTTGGAGCCCAGGGACAGGAAGACCCCAGAGGGGGACTTCACACTGAATTTAGAAAGAGGGACCTTTGGTCGCCTCACAAAAAAACTTCTCGTATCTCCTTATCTCCGAGGAGGCACAGACTCAGAAGGCAGAGCTGTGGGGCCTACAGGTGCCAGTTAGAAAGAAGGAAATAGCCTGTCACTGGCAACACATGAGGGGCAAGGCTGAGGATGATGCCCAGCCAACATCCGTATGGAGTGATACCCTTGCTCATACCATGCACATGCACACACCTTGGTGGCTCTCCTCCTCCTCCTCCTCCTCCTCCTCCTCCTCCTCCTCCTCCTCCTCCTTCTCCTCGTCCTCCTCGTTCGCTTATTTCTTTATTGTTTGCAATGCTGGAGATTGAACCCAAGGTCTTGCACATACTAGGCAAGTGCTCTGCCACTGAGCTACAGCCCCAGTTCCTCCACACCTTGGCTTTCTGTGATTCCCCAGGACTCTGTAGGAAGAGAGCACAAGAGTGACACTAAGATTGAGTTTCTAGGCTTGAAATGGACATTCAATTTAGTGACAGAAAAGAAACTGTGTTTTTGTACATCTGAACTGTGAACAAAGTTCATGTCACCCATCGTATTATTTATCCATAACTTATTGTATGGATGCTAGAATCATTCAACCAACAATTGTAGATTATACCATTTCAAAACATTTCCATGAATTTGAAAAAACAATGGGTCTTCTCCAGGAGTGTGTGAGGTGGATAGGAAAGGTATCATCCTCACAAGGTAGATGGTTGGAAACAGGCTGAGAGAGACTAAGGTACTTGTTTAATGTCACACAGTGACACTCAAATCCAGGCTTACTGTGCCAGTGCTTTTCAACCCCTTCCAACCCATCTTACCATCATCTTCTTTCATCAACCACCTCTTACACCCTTTCCTACAATAAAAACAAATTTCATATCTTCTTTAGCATATGTGTGTGTTTCACAACCTCTCAAAACAGTATATTTTTTAAAAGTCAAAGAAATGTAAAAAGGAGTTTCTTTGCTTTCAAAGTCTGTGCCACCTACCCATAGAACTTTCAAATATGTGCAGTTGTAAGTTTTTTTTGAGGGCAAAGGCCACCTCTTATTCATTGTTTATCATGTTTGCATGAAGTCAAGTCAGGGACTCATCCCCTGGTTGGTTCATTACTGAGTTGTTAAGGTAACAAGCCTACAAATACCAGAAAAATAAGCCCAGGAAGATGTTGGAGACCACCTGCTACAACACCCCTCTACATATAGTGCGGAGTGTCATTGTTCAAAGTCTCCCAGCCAAATAGGAGCAAGTTTTATAATATTAAATCCTGGTCTCCTTATTTCCTGCCCAATTCTTTCCTATATACCACAGTGTCAGCAGATTGAACAAAAATAAGTTTAAACGTTGATTAATTTAACAACATTCCCCAAGTCCAAGCCCCATTTATATATATATAAAAGCCCTTGAGCAAAAACAATTTTTTTGGCATATAGCACTTTCCTTACTTGAGATGCTTTAAACATTTCTTCTACAGAAAAAAAGTAGTCACAATAAATTTCTCATATTGAAAATGTCAAGTTCCTATTTGTTATATGATGATGTCAGTGACTATAAAATATGAATTTCTGGTTGAGGATATAAACTCTACAAAGATTTGGATTCCAATATCTGTAGAGATAAGAGTGATAACTAGGAAGTTGCTTTGCGTACATTGTTTTGAAATAGTTGCTATAACTGCCATTGTTCACAGCAAGTCTGTGTATGTGCATGTCTGAAGGAGAGATTGCAGTTGCTGATACGAGCACTCATATTTGTCACTGTCACCAAACTCCAGAGCGGATATTGCTACAGGGTCTCATTCTCATGCAAGAGATTGTGGCTGACAACTGGAAGGATGAGGGACCAATGTTTGCTGAGTATCTGTGTGTTGAAGGACTTTGTTGAAAAGACGGGGTTCTTCTGCTTCTACAGAAAATTGTGAGTTAGTTCCTCAGTAGCTAGAACTAACTCACATGTCATTCATTGATGCATCCACTTAACAGATAGTGTACACATACACTTTGGGCTTCTAAAGAATTACAGGCATTGTTCTAGGTGCTGGGGATACAGCAGTGAAAAAGGAGACAAATTCCATGTTCTCCTAGAGCTTACATTCTTAGAGGAAAGAAAAAAAAACAATGAAAAGTAAGGAAATAAATGAACAAGCTAACCACTCTCTGCACTGTGCTAAGCACTTCATTGTACTACATCATTTAATTATCATAACAATGATGTGGGTACGACTTCATGTAAGGTTACAAATGAATAACATGAAAGACAGAGAGGTTAGATGACTCCACCCAATGTCTGAAAGTACATGAGTGGCAGGCATAAAATACTACTTTGGGAAATCTTATTTCAGGACTCATGCTCTTAACCATGATGCACCTGCTATAGACTGCACATTTGTATCATAGGTGGAAATCTAATCCCAGGTGATTACATTTAGAGGTGGGTATTTTCAGAGGTGATAAGGTCCTCATGAGTGGGGTTAGTCCCTTTTAACAGAGGCTCCAGAGAACTCCCTTGCCACCCCCACCCCCTGCCCACCATGCAAGGATGCCAAACATAGGCACCATCTAAGAATAAGAAAGAGGACTCTCACCAGACGCCCAATCTACTGACACCTCAATCTTGGACTTCCCAACCTCACTGTGAGAAGCAAATTTTTGTTTATAAGCCACTCATTCTATGTTATTCTATTATATCATCCCAAACGTATCAAGGACAAATCACATCCTAAATATTAGGATGAATGGGGAAAACAGGGAATGCAATGTGACAGGTGGCACATGGAAAGGCTTTCTGGAGAAGCTGAGGTCTGATCTGGGTCTTGAAGAATAAATGGGAATTAATGACAAAAAGGTAATGGAAGAGCTTTGCAAGTCAAGAAGGCAACATTATTCATGGGGCTTGTAGTGGGGTTTGCAGGGCCAGGAGAGAAGAGCAGGAAAGAAACCAAGAGTTTGATTCAGCAGGGCCTTGATACTACTCTGAGGAAGAGTTTGGACTTTTTCTTTAAAGAGAATGGGGAGATATTTCCTGGTCTTAAGAGTAATATGATCTATTTGGTTTTAAATAGTTACCTTTGGGCTCCTTGTCCACAGGTGTTTGGTAAGAGTTGAGTGTCTTTCTTCTATTCCCCTACCTCTAGGTCCTAGGAACAACCTGGGCCAGGTATACAATACTCACCCCAGACACTCTCCCACCAGGAACAAATGCTTCTACTCATGGAAAGAAACAGATTTTGTTCCTGCTCAATGAAGAAAGGTTGGGAATTGAAACTCAGGTGACTAGAAGATATCACGGTCAGAATATATTCTGGATCTTGATCTTTTCTTTCTCTTGCCTTTACCACAGCTGTTGGATCCACGACCCAGTTGTACCAGGGCAGCGAGGTGGGTTGCAGACAGGCCAAAGGAAATGCCCAAGATAGCACGGGAGACATATGATTTATTGGGGAAAGCTTACAAGAGATCAGCGACTGCTCCAAGAAGAGTTCAGTGGTGACAGGCTGACAAATAGCACTTCTGTCCCTCATGGTGTTTTGCCAAGCAGAGCGTCCTTTCCACCATGGCTGGTGTTTTGCCCAGTAGAGTCTGGCTGGACAAGTGATATGTATCCTCTCCACAGTGCCCTCAGTTCTGCACCCCTCTCCACTCAGGGAAGGGTTTTGTATGTTAGGCTGGAGAAGCAGGGACATTACCAGAATCAGCTTGCTTAGTCTCCTTGTATGACCAGCACCCCAAGCAGAAACCATCCTGGTGACATGCAAGAAAGTATCTTCCTATAGATGACACTAATTTGTCCGTTCCCAGAAAAAAACTAGTACCCTTCAAGAACACATGTATCTGGATATTCTGGCCCAGGCTTGCTCTTATTGTTTCCTTAATTTGGTTCAGTCTGGGGGAACAAATCAGGACTTTAGGGACATGGTGTTGTCCCCCTTTTCTTTAGGGATGATACAGTATTCAATACAAAACCTGAAACAAACAAGGTAAAAGTTCACCTGATTTCGTACGGTTCCCTCAGTGCTCCTCAGCTCCTTGTCTATCCTAAAGCCTCAGTTCATATCATGGCTGAGCCATGAACTAGATGCTTTTTCTAGCTTTTTCCTACTTAAGAAAGTAATTTTAAGTGTGGGGAAACTTTGAGCTCTGATGTCTGACAGATTCAAATTCTTCCTGTGAAGGCACAAACTAAATGGTAACCCAGTGACTTTTTTTTTAAACTCTTTTAAAATAAACAGGAGGGATAAACTACATAGACTGTTTTGACTTTTTATACATAAATGAACTCTGGACAGATACGTAGGAACCAGTAACAAGGCATTTGGGGGCTAGAGAACAAGAACTGACAAGAGAAGATGATTATTCATCTTCATGATACTATTTTTTAATTATTTGAATCAGAGGATTAAGGCACTCATCCAACAGATATCTTACCTCTAACAGGGGCATAAATATGACTACTAGTTTAAGTATTGTGAGAGCCTAGATAAAGCATGTGAAATGATAAGGACCTGATGCACAGGGATGAGAGATGTAGACCTTGCCTCACTTAGCTCAGCGTGTGGGGCTAATGGAGACAGTAAATTGAGGAACAGATTTTCTCTTGGTCGCAGGACAGAAGGCACAAGAAGGTAGCAGGAGAAGGTTACTGACTCCATGACCAGGAATCTGCCACTAAAAATAGAACTTAGAAAAATAATGATTTTCTCTTACAGAATGACCAGTTAGCCACCACTTGTTTTACTTTCAACATAGAAAAATGAGTTTGCGACCTGGAGAAACATCTCATTATTTCCAAAAGGGAGAAATTTGGACGTTTTCATTAAAAAACAAAAACAAAAACTACTATTCAACTGGTCTAAAAGTACCTGATAGGATTTTCTTCAAAGCCTAAACATTTTGGTTTGGGTAAAGATCTATTTGAAAAATACAAAGTGAATACAAAGTGTCAACGTCAGATAAACTGAGCCTCAGTGATTTAAGGCAAGACTTGTGAGATTATTTGAATTCTTGGTAGAAGATGATTAATAGCCACCATGATTCATGGGTTTGAGCTCAACTTAACATTTGCTTCTAGTTTCAATTTAGCAAATATTTATGGAGGCCCCCTTATGTATCTAACACTGTTTTAGATGCTGAACAAGCTTCCAGAGAAATACTGTATATAATTCAGTCCCTATCCTCAGTGAATTTTTTTCATTTTGACAAAAATATATCAAATGGCAGGTGAGTCTGCACTTATATGTAATAAAATACCAGGACAGGAAGAAATCCGTGTTGGATGGGTTGTCACAGACCAGGGGGACCTCAGATGAACTTGGAAGGATTGGGCTCCCAGGATGTGAGAAGACAGCAAAATGAATTATTTTCAGTAATGACAGTAATCTCCATTTCTTCACAGCCAGACAGACACAAATGTTAAATGCACTTTTCACTGGAAAAATTAAACAGTGAATATAAAACCATGCAAACATGAGCGCTACTAAATCTTTCTGCTTAATCATTTGTTCCTGGTTAAGTCACCTTCATGATGAGTTGTAATGAGGAAACTGGGGGCAGGAGCTGGCTGCTGAAAACAGCAAAACAAACTCTGTGAAGTGTTTGGGATGGTTGCAGACCTGGATAAGACAGGGGATGGGGATGTAGCTCAGAGGTAGAATGACCCCTGAGTTCAATCCCTAGTACCAAAAAAATAAATAATAACAATAATAATTAATATATATGTATATATGCATGCACATACACATGCACACATATACAAACATATAAAAAACTATGTATATTCAAGCTGTTTTAGGATTTAAAAAGACATTAATCTGATATTCATATCCTGAAGCCACATGCCACATTACTCTGGAACTTTGTTCCCTCCTCCCTCTCCTCCATTAGTGGGCACTGGCCTTGATAATGTCCCCAGGGAGAACCCGAGCAGACTGACTATGGAGGAAATGAGAAATGCAAAGAAGGGAAGGCAGCACAGGTGTGGTATCCTAAAGTGCATTCCTGCTTCCTCATACTACAAAGGGTACTAAGCCTGGAAGCCCAGGACAATTCCTTCGAATTAGGCCAGTGGTCACCATCGTGACTCTAATAAAATTAATGCAATGACTAATTAGGTGCAGAATATTATGCTATTGTCATAGTTCACTAAGAAGGAAAATGTGACAGTCTCTGGCTTAAGAAGCTTATGGCCTAAAGGAAATACAAACAGACCTCAATTTCCTTTTTTCTCACTTGAGTGAATATATCTTACACTGTTCTGTCAAGTCAGAAAGGCTCTGTTAGGAGAAGAATCTCCTTTTCCTGTGTGTACAGAGAGAAGCCGGAGAGCTCGAACAGTGTGCACACAGTCACCTTTTCCAGGACTTTCTGGGGCGCAGTAAAGGTTCCTCGGAGAAACAGGCTCAGCCTAGAGGTTGCCAATCTGCTCATCCCCAGCTTTAAATCCAAGGCACGCACCAGCTACCAAAACACTACAGAATGAAATCTTCCAGAGACAGAAAATTAATAGTTGCGAACCCTCTTAAAAGGAGGCTTTATTTTACTTACCTAAATTACTATTATTTTCATTGCAAAATCATGGTCCTTCTCATCTGCTGAGTTAATGCTATAATGCTTTGTGTACCTGAAGGGAGAGGCTCTAGGTACCCGGAGAGCCATATCTGATGGATAGAAATGTAAACCTTAATGCCTTGCTCTGAGGGCAACCCTCTAATTTCAGTAAGAGTTGAGCTATAGGGGGCTTTTGTGAGTAACACAGAGTGAAGGTCTGTGGATCATAAGAGCAAGGATTAAAACATTTCTGAGAATAAACACTGACAAGGTCTTACAGGAACTATTTCCCGTAAGTTGTTTTTAGGTAATACTTTGGAGGCATTTGTTTAAGAGTTCTGTACAGTTATTTTCTGTAGGTTCCTGCCTGGTACCACCTTGAAACTGAACTCAGATGTTTTCTTCCTTTCTTACCCTACTGTGTCATTTTCCTGAAGTTAAAGGCCAACAGCATTTAGGGATCGGCAATAAATTCATGAATATGAAGTAGCAAGACAGGTTCTCCCAGTTCCTCTTATCAGGCCACTTGAAGGTTAGACAAGGCTGGGTGATCTTCCAGATACCAAGGGCACTCTTAGACCAAAGGGACTTCAAGTCAACTTGGAGACTTGATTGAACCCAAGGGCATTCTACCTCTGAGCTATACTCCCTGCCCTTTTTATTTTTTATTTGGAAACAGGGTCTTGTTAAACTTAGCAACTGCTAAGGGCTTCACTGAGTTGCTGAGGCTGGACTCCTACCTGTGATCCTCCTGTCTTAGACTCCCAAATACTGGGATTTACAGACAAGTGCCACTGTGTCCCACAAGACTTTGCATTATTTTACAGGCCCCTTCTAGCTGGTCCTCTTCCACCTGAGGCAAGATTTTGAATTGTCATATTTGGTGCCTGGACTTGAGCTTCTGCTTTGATCCTGAATCCCCCTTTCCCGCACCATCTTTCTTTTTTCCACAGAGTCCTTTGATTGGTCAGCCCTTTGATAAAGTCAGTCCTCATTGTCTGCTTTTGTGTCTCAGCTACACAATTTACTTCTCCTCAATTTGTACTATGAATGCCTTCCGTTTTACAACATTAAAAGCCTTCAGTTTTGGGGGTCTGGGGGAAAATGCAGTATCCCTGATGTGGAAAGCTCTGTAGCAAGGCTCAGACACCTGCCACAGGTGCAAGACAGGTTAGGAATATTTCCTTTGACCCTCTAGCAGTAGTATTTTCAGGAAACTGGGTATTCAGTTGGTGTTTACCTATTGGCTCCAGTATAGAGAGGAAACAGAGAGCGGAATAAAATGTGTTCTGGGGAAAGTACTTTGAAAAAAATCCTTGAAAACATCTGAGTTCTATGTCAAGGTACATGATACAAATTGCTTGATTATCATAAAGGGTGAATGTGACAAAAATATGTGAGACCAACATCTGGCTGTTCACATGTTATGGAATTAATGAGATTTAAAAGCCCTTTTGATCAAAACACATCTCCCCCAGCAACCTGTCATTGCACTGGAAAATTTACATGTTCATGTCCAGAGGGCCTCTGCTCAGATGCAAGCATCTTTTCTGGGAGGCACACATACAACTAATCACCAACAATCTATTAGATGCAGTAAGTGATTCTGTACTATGGAAGTGAGTTGAAAACATTTTAGAGTGGGGTTGTCTGATGTGATGAGTACTGGCCCTGTGTGGCTATTTAAACATAATTAAAATAAAATAACATAGTTTCTCAATTACACTAGCCACACTTTGTGAGCTAGGTAGCCACATGTGGCCTGTGGCTACCATAGAAGACAGTGTGGCTAGAGAGCACATTTCTTACTGCTAAAAGTTCTATCGCACAGCTCTGGTCTATAGGATAGCCGACTTAATGGAGAATGCATGTGTAAATGGACTATCCTTGTTGGAACTGGAATCTAGAGAACAACAAAGTCTGAGAAAAAGAGGTAAAGGGAAGGGAAAGCTCTAATAGAGAAAGAGGATCACATAAAGTTGGGGTGGCAGGGAGACCAAAGATGAGCATCTCTTGTTTCATCTTTATTTGGAATATGCTGCTTACGTATTATATTAGGTAAAGGAAGAATTTTCCAGCAAACCATGCCAGGGATCAAATGCTGGGTCTGCCAAATACTAGTTGGGTGCCTGTGGGCAGGTCATTTCATTCCTTGTCTCAGTCAAAATTCTCACCCTCATCATCTATAACAACTGACCACACAACTTAGAGGAAGGAATATTCATTTGCTCACGGTTTTTGGAGATTTAGAGGTTCAGCCCATGTCAGGCTGGGTCTGCAGAGCTCAGGGCATGGCAGAGGGTAGCAGAGAGAGGAAGAGAGCAAAGGCTCTGCTCTCACATCCCAGAGGCCAGAAACAGAGAAAGCAAGCAAGAAGATCCAAAAACAAAAGCACAATCTCCAAGGCCACACCCCCAGGGACCCATTTCTCCAGCCACACCCCACTAGCCTAGGTTACCACCCACTAAATCCATTACAATGGATACTGATAAGATTACAACCCTCATGACTTAATTATATCAACTTGAATATTAATACATGAGGTGTTGGGGGAGCATTCTATATCTAACAATAACACTCTTCTTAATCTCTCTTTATCAATAACATTGAGATTGTATCATTGTTATGACGATTAAAGATAATACATGTGGACCTGGTATATCATAGGTGTTTAACAAATTGGAGATATGATCTCCCTGCCTTTGACTGCTGACTGGGTTTATGCATGTCTTTGTATTTGTCTCTGTGTCCAGCATAGAGGAAGCAGCCCCATAAATAGATGCTGGCTTTAATTGAACTAGAGTACTCCTACCTCTCATTTTTACACTCTCAATTTCACTATGAATGACTCAGTGAAAGAACGATGCTGTGCATACTCTGATGTTATTAGCATTGAGGGAGTAATTAACATGAAATAGGATCAGAAGACAACAATCCCTTAGAAGCTAATCCTTTTAAGTTAATGGAATTAAAATATTATAATTCATGAAATAGCACTTAAATAATACTGCTTGGGCAGTTAAAGCTTGTTGTTTTTATTTGCTGAATTTTAAAAATTATACCCTTCATAGAGTTGCTTGAGGGCATGAGTACAAAGAATTAATACATTAATTATCATAAATGAATCATTAAACAGCAACAGTCATAAACAGCTTAAGCTAATACCTTTAAAGACAAAACAAAATAAGCCAGTAGCCTTAGTGTTCTCTATTGGGAAAAGTTGGCCCAAAGAGATGCTGATTTCGAGGTGTGGTGGTGCATGCCTATAGTCCCAGCAATTTGGGAGGCTAAGGCAGCAGGATTGCAACTTCAAGGCCAGCCTCTGCAACTTAGAGAGATTGTTTCAAAATAAATAAATAAATGCATAAATGAATGAATAAATAAACAAATAAGGCTGGAGATGTGGCTCAATTGTAGAGCACCCCTAGATTTGATTCCTAGTACCTTAGGCATTGGGGGGTGGGGGAGCTGCTGATTGGTAGAACATTGGGTGTAAAAATGGAACCATGTGTGTTTATCTGGTTCTTTCCACTGACTTTATTCTTAAACCCACACGGACAGACGACCCCGCAATGTCCAGCTCTTAATGAGTCATAGCATAATCTTCCCTAGGCATGCACTCATCATTGTTTTTTTTTTTTTTTTTCTTTATAGATATCTAAAAAAGACCATCAATCTGTTCTTAGACACCACTGAGGAGCATCTGGGTCTTCACTTTCTAATTTTTCAAGTGAGATATTTGAAACTTTCTGATGAGAAACTTCCAAATCTGGCTCCAAAAAGTCCAGACACTCTCAGGGGTTTGGAGAACAGAGTGAGAACAGGACATGTGAGCAGGCACTGTCCTGAATCACTCTCTCCTTAACCCAACACTCCCCTCTCAGCCCTGGGTAAGCCAGCACAACACAACTTTCACATATTTAATTGGTTTTCTTTAATTAAGTTTTAGAAAAAGGTTCAAACAATTTACGAGATTTTTTTTTCAGTACTGGAGATTGAACTCAGGGGCATTTTACCTCCAAGCTACACCCCCAAACCTATTTTTTATTCTTTATTTTGGAACAGAGTCTCAAGAAGTTGTGGAGGGCCTCACTAAGTAGCTGAGGCTGGCCGAGAACTTGCGATCATCCTGTCTCAGCCTCCCAAGTACTGGGATTACAAGCATGCACAACCATGCCTGGCACTCAAACAATTTAAAAAGAATTATTTTTGTAATCACCAAATTAGATCATTCTAAATTTCCTGTTTGCTCAAGGCCTGAAGTTCTCGGTACTCACTGCTAGCTTATATCCCCCACAGTCAGATACAATGAATTTGTGGGGAACTCTAAGGATCTTAACTTGTATAAGCATAAACTAGTAGGGGCAGTATCTCATGTTTTTCTGCCAGAGAATAGAGTTTTGCCCAGGAGAGTTACTGTTGATGAAGATTATTTTATTCTTTCTTTCCATCTCCCTGCATAAACCAACACCTTCAATTTGATACTCACCAAATAATAGCTGCTATAACTCTCAAACCACTTCACTTCATCATGTAACTCTATTGGTTTCAATCCAATATTAAGAAGAGCAGTTTCATTTAATTAACATGGTCTATTTTGAGCTGGGCATGGTGAACACATGTAATTTCAGTACTTGGGAGGCCGAGACTCGAGGATCGCAGGTTCACAGCCAGCCTCCGCAATTTAGCAAGGCCCTCAGCAAATTAGTGAGACCCTGTTTCAAAATAAAAAATAAAAAGGGCTTGGGGTATAGCTTGGAGGTAGAATGCCCCTCAGTTCAATCTCCAGTACCACACACACACACACGCACGCACACACACACACACACACACACACGCACACACGATGGTCTATTTTGGTATATCTCATAAATGCCCAAATATCAACATTGAGATTGCTACAAGTGTCATAGTATATCTTGCCTTACATGTGTGATTTTTATAACAAGATTGAACCTATACTTGGGCCTACTTCACAGTGAATGATTAATGTTACACTAAGAACCCAGATATAATTAACTAATCTATTACAAAATGTGTGAACATTCAGCGGCTGCCACACACACTCTAAGCTGGGCATCTGCTAACACTAGAGGGCCAACATCAGCTACAAGGTCAGTGTTGCAGGGCCTTTTTATTACCACTTCCATGCTCCAGTTAAGTGGCTACAAAGTGATAGACAAGCAGTAGATGAATGACGGAATCTTTGATCTTCTATTGTGAACAGATAGAGGTGGCATTGGTACGTGTGACTGAGTTAGAGAAAACTGAATCGGCTCCCTCCCCACCCCTTCCTTCTGGCCTCCCTTTCTCTTCCTTCTTCCCTTTCTGAAAACTCATGGATGCAGAGAAATGTAGAAAATAATATCCTACCTTCACCCAGCATTATCAAAATTTAACACATTTTCAATATTTGATCCAGTACTTATTTTAAGAAATAGAAATCCTCAAAATAGAGTCAAAGCAACCTATATAACTACCCTGCCTTTACCTCTTACTGTATCCAGTGGTGCTCAGGCTTCACTACACATTAGAATCACCTGGAGAGATCTGGAACTTCCATTGCCCAGGTCAGATCTAAATTAGAAGGTCTGGGGAGGCAGCCATTAGTACTTTTTAAAATTCCATTAGCACTTTCTAAGCTTCCTGGGTCATTATTAAATGTGTGAAGCTTGCAAAAATACTTCCCTATCTTCTACTCCTAAGGTAACTGCTATTGCATTTGATGTGTATGTTTTTATTATATGTCTGTATTAATAAACAATATAGTTTTTCATGCTTTAAAACTATATAAATTGATGGGGTGTGGTGGCTCACGCTTGTAATCTCAGTACTTGGGAGGCTGAGACAGGAGGATCGCAGGTTTGTGGTCAGCCTCAGCTACTTAGTGAGGCCCTCTGCAACTTAGTGAGACCCTGTTGCAAAAATAAAGAATAAAAAATAGGACTGGGGGTGTAGCGCAAAGGTAGAATGCACCTGGATTCAATCCTCAGTAGCGAAAAAAAAAATTATATATATATATGTTTCTGATCCGTATACATTTTGTGTCTTCCTTTTATCTACTGCACTTTTTAGAATCTCCAGCATCTTTAAAAATCATCTTTCATAGACATTCATAGCATCTCCCTAATTACAAAGAAAATGCTTCTAATGTTTTATATTTAACAATTATGTCCTCTATGGTGTGTGTGTGTGTGTGTGTGTGTGTGTGTGTATTTCTGTTATAGGTTTAGAAAATTTTCTTATTTTGCTCATTTTTTTAATCATGAAAAGATGCTGAGTTTTATCATGTTCTTTTCTTTTGCATGTACTGAAATATATGATTTTCTGTTTTAATCTGTTGAGAATTCTTATCTTAAATATTATTATATGAGAGTTACACACACACACACACACACACACACACACACACACACACACAGTGTTAAGAATCAAATTGCATGAGTAATACCATAAGGGAAAGCATGTGGTACCTGCCTCATCCAATTTCTGAGGCTACTACTTCTAATTATTTTATCTATTTCTTCTGGTATTCTCCCCTTTAAGATAATAACAAGTGCACACTGATATTTTTGTTCTGAAGGTTGCTTTGTTTAAGATTAATATAGCTCTTCAGTTTTCTTTGGATTGGTGTTACTATGGTGTATCTTTCTCTATCCCTTTACTTTTAACTTATTCCAAATATTTATATTTAAAGTGGGGTTCTTGCTGTAATAGGTGGTTGCTTTTTTTTTTTTTTTTTTAAATTCACTGTGGGTATATACATGCAAAGACTCTTACTCAGCCATAAATAATAAGAAAACTATTATGTCATTTGTAGGAAATGGATGGAACTTCAGAACATTATGCTAAGTGAGATCAGCCAGTTTCAGAAAGTTGAGGACCATATGTTTACTCTTGTATGTGGAAGCTAGAGAAGTAATAGAAAAGGCCTTTAGATAAATGAGGAAAGAGATTGGTAAAATAGTGGAAGGGGATTTGGGAAGGGAGAAGAGGAGGGGGGAGAGAGGCTTGAGGAAGGAAATAGATCAAATAATTCTGTGTTCATTTATGAAGGTACCACTACGAATCTCACTGACACGGTTGGGGAGGCGGAAAGGGGTAAGATGTAGGAGCTCCACCAAGTGATGTGCACATATGTAAGCATATCACCGAATTTCACTATGCTGCACAATTACAATGCACCAATAAAATAAAATAAAATAAAATCCACTATAACAGTCTGTCTTTTAATTGCTATTTAGATCATTACATTTAAATACCTACATATTGCATTCTTTCTTTTTCTGCCAGTGTGTGTGTGTGTGTGTGTGTGTGTGTGTGTGTGTGTGTGTGTGAGAGAGAGAGAGAGAGAGAGAGAGAAAGAGAGAGAGACAGAGAGAGAGAGATAGAGAGAGAGACAGAGATGGGGAATTAAGCCCAGGGCCTCATGCATGCTAGGCAAGTAAATGCTAGACTACTATGCCACATCCCCAGCTCACCTTCTCTGGTTTTAATTGGAATTTTTGTATGATTCCATTTTTTTCTCTCCCATTAGCATCTCAATCCCATTGTGTGTGTGTGTGTGTGTGTGTGTGTGTGTGTGTGTGTGTGTGTGTTACAGGTTATTGAACCCAGGAATATTCTATCTCTGAGTTACGCCCTCAACCTTTTTCTATTTTTGTTTTGTTTTGAAACAGGGACTCACAAAGTTGCTGAGAGTCTTGATAAGTTGCTGGAGCTGTTCTCAAATCTATAATCCTCCTGTCTCTGCCTCCTAAGTACTGAGATTATAGGCATGCACCACCTCGCCTGGCTCATTGATGTTACTTTTTGATATACTACAATTACCTAATATAGTTTCCCCAGATATCCTTGGGGAATTGGTTCCAGGACTCCCTGTTGTTATCAAAATCCACAGATGCTCAAGTCTCTTATATAAAATAGCACTGCTTTTGCATATGACCTACACACGTCATCCCATATACTTTAAACAATCCCTACATTACTTATAATACCAAATATAATGTAAATGCTATGTAAATAGCTGCTGTAATGCATTACTGAGGGAATAATGACAAGGAAAAAGTCAGTACATGTTTGGTACGGACATTGTTTTTTTCCTCACACATTTTCCATCCATGTCTGATTGAATCCACAGACATAGAGGCCTGACTGTTTTTTGTTTTTGTTTTTGTTTTTTAGGTATTGGGGATTGAACTCAGGGGAGTTCTACCTGCAACTTATACCCCCAGCCCTATTTTTTATTCTTTATTTTGAAATAGGGTCTCACTAAGTTGCGGAGTGCCTCACTAGGTAGCTGAGGCTGGCCTCGAACTGGATCCTCGGGTCTCAGCCTCCCAAATGCTGGGATTACAAGCACGCACCACCATGCCCGGTTCTGACTGTTTTATACTATTATTGTTTTAAAAAGTTATCTCTTCGATCAATTAAGAATAATAAAACTAAAAGATTTTGTTTTACTTGCACCTAGTTTTTCTGATGCTCTTCCTTTCTTTCCAAAGATCAGAATTTCTGTGACCTCTATATTATTTTCCTTCTGTCTGAAGAAATTTTTTTTCATAACATTTCTTGTAGAGCAGATAATGAATCCCCTTAGATTTTGTTTTTCTGAGACATCTTTATTTTTCCTTCACTTCTGAAAAGATGGTTTTATTGGATAAAGAATTCTAGGTTGGCATTTTCCTTTCAACATCCTAAATCTTTTACTCCACTCTTCCTGCTTGCCTGGTGTCTGATCACAAGTCTTTTGTAATTTTTATCCTTGTTCCTATATAGGCAAGACTTCTTTCTAGCTTCTTTCAAGACTTTCCCTTTTTCTGTGCAGTTTCTTTCAAAGGTTTGGTGAGCCAGTGGGACCTGAGTCTCCTGAAATCTCTCTGACTGAGCAAAGCAGGGAGCTAGCTCCTCTGCCTGGGCTGCCACGTTTTGGTAAATGGAGAATCCTCTCAGCACCAGCCAAGGTGCGGGCCCCACTGAAGGCAACAATGATGTAGCATTTCCAACTGACTTCTTGGAGTGCAGTGGGTACTGGCTACTCCAGCTTCTCTAGCATATGACCCTGATAATATTCTTCTGCTTTTCTTCTCCTAACTCTCACTTCTGGATTTCTTTTGAGCTCTTTCTATGCACATGTTGACCCCATCCTCCTAAGCAATATTGGGCTTGATTTTTACCAGCTCAGATTAGCTTTACTACCTCCTACTGCCTTATCCCCAGACTCTAGTTTATGAGTTTTCCTCCAGAAAAGGGATTTCATAAATCCTGTCTTCTTCTTGACCTGTAGTTTGATCCATTTAAATACAGAGCTTTGACTCAGGTACATACTGAAGTTAAATCTGTACAATTACTTTGAAGAACTATGGGATACCAAAGTGGTCAGTCTCTGGGATTTAATTTACCTAAGTACCCCAAGGCCTTATGGGGGAGGGAAGGCGTAGGTAAAGATGAATTAAAGAATTTTGTCAACTATTCTAGTTTACTGAGTTTAGACACTGGGAAAAGGAGTGAGTGGGCACCACTCACTGCTACTCAAGAAAGAAGCCTGATATGTTAGAATACAGAAGCCTAATATCTTAGTATTTAAAAAGATAATTTTATTTTTAAGAATTTATTTATTCTTAAGATAGGAATACAAAAACCTTACTTTCTGGACTTCAGGTCAAATTTTCTTAACAAGCACCATGAGTGGTGTGGTTGTTGATCTCACACAAGTACCTGCTCATCAAAGTCTTCTGCAAATGAACCTTCAATAGAGAGCCTATTGAGAACAAGCTGAGGCTGACATCACCCATACAGGAAGTTGATTAATTCAATCATAAATCAAACTGCAAAGCAACAGCAAATTGCTGCAAGTTCCTGAATGTCCATTAAAAAAAAAAAACCCACTTTTTCTTTCAGAAGGGCTTTTAAGCAGGCCAGCTTTCAGGAGGCCTACAAAGCTCAAGTCCGTCAGTACATATTTCTGTGTAAATGCGGTGGCATTGGCATGGTTAGTGATAAGGAAGGTAATCTTTTAGTATGAAAAAGAGAATATTCAAATATGATGCCGTATCGCGCATAGGTTCACAATGTCAACCTCCCAATTTGGCTAAACTCTTGAGAGATTAGCATTTCTTGAAACCTTTGAACATAGGAAGTTCCCAGCCCTTCTTTCTAGTGTCTATTGCAAACAAAAATCTCCTTGCCTGTGCCTCTCACTTCATTGCACATTTCAAAATTGATCAACTTAGAAACCAAGTACTCAAGACTAGAAGGAGACTATATTTGGGGACCAGTGACTGACTTAAGTTCCTGGGCAAAAGGATTTTCTGGAATAAACATTTAAGCTGTATTGACACAGGTAGTCTCAATTCTCGGGCAGAACTCTATCAAGAGACACAGTCCGAACTTTCAAGCCCCTTTCTGAGACCTAAGAGACTCCTCCATACATATTTTGTTCTTAGTGGGTCTCTGGGGACTTTCCCTGTACAGCTACTCTACTCTCTTTATTAGACTATTTAATTCTTAGTTATCATTTCAGCATCAGATGGACTTTGCCTCTCTCAGGAATCTATCCCAATTCTTTTTCTTACTCCTATTGTAGTTGACCAGGAATTACACCTGTAATAGGAGTTGTAATAAGGAACACCTGTAATAAGGAATTATACCTACAATAGGAGTTTCTGCTCTGGAGTTTCCGTAATATCAATCATTCAAAATGTTTTAAAATCACATCCTTGAATGCCAGCTCCCCTTCAAGGCTGTGAGTTCCTAGAGGACAAAACTCTGTCTTAGTACAATATTCTCTTCTGTTACTCAGTGCCTAGCACACAACAAATTGTTTGAGTTTTTATGAAACTTTTTATTAAGCACTATGCAGCAGAAAATTATGAGTTATTATTGTACTGTTCAATTAGTTTTCTGATAGTGAACACACCCATGTAACCAGCACCCAGGTCTAGAACCCCAGAAGCCCCTATGTGTTCTCTTCCAATTGCATCTATTCCCACAGAGTTAATATCTGTCTTGACTTCTAACGCCACACATTACTTGTGGCTGTTTGGGGACTTTACATAGATGAAATAATACAATTTGCATTCTTTTGTATTTGTTCTATTCATATAATGTTATATTTGTCCCAGTATTTTGGGGTGTGTCACTATAGTTAATTGTCTAGCTTGATAATATTCTATTAAATAAAGCTACCATAATTTATCTAGTCTACCATTGCTGGGCAAGGAGTTTTTCAAATATTCTAGCTTATTTTATGTATGTATGTACTTATTTTATGTGTCTATTTACTTAATTAAGCACTAGGGATTGAACCCGAGGTTCTGTCTCTGAACTACACCCCAGCCCTATAATTTTTTTTTTTTTAATTTTGAAATAGGATCTTGCTAAGTGACTATGCACTGGCCTGGAATCTGCAATCCTCCTATCTCAGCCTCCCAAGTGCTGGGATTTCAGTCATGTGCCACTGTGCCCAGCTTCTAGTTTATTGAGTTTGGTCAGTGAAAGGTAAGGATAGGCATGAATCTGCAGCTCCCAAGAAAGAAGACTTAGGTGTTGGAGTACAGATGCCTAATATTTGAGTGTTTAAAAAGGTCCCTTTATATTTTAAAGTATTTCCTAATTACTAAGATAAGAACATCAAAACCTTATTTCTGGGATTCAGGTCAAACTGCCTTAATAAGTGCTATGTTTGGTGTGGTCATTGATCCCACACAAGTAGCTGCTCATCAAACAGTCTTTAGACTCTCTTTTCAATTTGGGGTTATTATGAATAGTGCTGCTATAAACTTTCTTATGCATCTTGTTAAGATACAAAGTTAGGCACATTAAAATTTTAAAGAGTTTATATTTGAGCATATGATGATTCATGAATCCAGCAGCACAAAACTACGCTGAGGAGGCTTCACGAAGTTTATAATGTGCTCTCCAAAGTAAGACAAAGAAAGTACGTGTGATTGGTTAAAGTGGAAAGCCCCTACTTAGAAGTTAGTTTTGAAGTTTCTGATTGGTTAAACTCAAGTTTCATTTTACTGTTTACATTAAGTTAGACTTCCCTTTGCTTACATAGGAACCCAGGCATGAGAGCCATCCAGTCAAAAGGCTTTCCAATATTTTTTTAATAGTGTGTGGAGGTGTATATATATATATAGATATATTTGCATATCTAAGACAAGCATTGACAGATTATGGGTTTTATATATTTTCAGCTTTCATAGTAATCACCAGTTTTCCAAAATGGTCACATCAATTTTTCACTTCCAGCAATAATGGATGAGAGTTCAACACATATTTTTTGAATAAATTAACAAATAAGTAAAGGAATGAAGTGTTTCCTCCCTCAACTTGACTCTTAAGAGGAACACAATCTCCCTAGCTGCCCTGAAAAAAGTCTTCTATTCCTTCCTTCTTTTTTATTTTCTTTTTATATCCGTTAATGAGTGACTTAAACTGAGCTAAATGGGAACGTATATAAATGTTACCATTGAGGAAATTCCCAAGACATTGAAATAAAGCTATAATGCGGATGTTCCCTTTCCTGTCTTTATATTGTAACTGGTGAGTACCATTCTGGGAACAACTAGCTTTGCTGGAATATCAGTTTGTGAACAATTCTGAGGGTATATTTAATTTTTTAAACATGTGTGAATAATACATTATCTTCCTTTGTGGCATTACTTAGATCCTTCTCTTGCTGTAAACACAACCTAATCAAAAGTAATTGTGAATTTAAACAAGGGAGACCAATTAAAGAGCACTTAAATTTGCCGTATGAGTTCACCAGTGCACGTGCTCCTCTGTGATGGGACTCTAATCCGGCAGTCATGTTATATTCTCTGATCTGAGCATTCTCCAGACTCAGCGGGTGAGAAGAATCAAGTCAAGAGGAGGAGAAAGTTGAATGTTGCTAAGAGGGGAGGTTATTTGTTCAGGAATCAGCACAGTTCTCTGAGATTGCTACTTAACTGACCTTCCCCAGCCTGAGTGACTATGTAATTTGCTGGAGGGCGGCTTACATTATCAAGAGAAGCTGGACCTTGGCAGTTTAGCATGTTTTCACTTATTCATGGGGTCTCTTTGATGTGTGTCAAGGGAATCAGTTGTGCGGCCTCTTGTGTGGGCTCTGCAGCTGGGGTTTATCAAGTAGTTGTCTCTACTACTCTGTTCTTAATAGATAGGAGGAAAAGCTGAGTTATCCCTGCCTCAAATCACATCTATGTAGCTCAGATCCACAACCTTGCCTGAAAACCCGGTGAAAGTGGCCTGATGAAAGCTCAGTGACTTTCTCTAATCTTTCAGAGACTAGAGAAAATTCTGTGGCCGCATGCAGAGGCTTTAAATCTTAGGACTTTCTGCCATGCTTCAAATGACTCTAAAATGTAAGCCAACGCAGAGGTGGAGGAATGGTATATTCTTGCCTGTTGTCATTGATATGGTAAAATACTTAATTTCTGAACTGTGATCTCTAATACAAATAGTTCCTGTAAATGATGAGATGCAGACTGAATTAAGCAGGCCAGGGAGTTTAATTGTCTTTAAATTGGATCTTTGTGGACTAATGGAATTAAACTCAACTGGTATTTCCTAAAAGGGCACTATGGAAGAGACAAAAAGTTCCTGCCTCCATCAAACTTTTAGTCTTATACTATATTGACATAAAATAGGTGCCTATGTGTCTTCTCTGGGAAATAAGGCTTTTATACTTTTCTACTCCATAACAGGGCCAGCCAAGAGTACTGTAGAACCAATAGTCACTGTTCCTTGATAAAGAGAAGGCCTCAAATACTACTTTTAGTCCTTAGGAAAAGTACCCTGAATGATTAAACTGAACGACTGTTTTCCCTTTTTGGAAACCAAGTTTGCACTATTGATGTGTCAGAAAAAGCAACAATAACAATCTTCCCTCTACTCTTTTAGGATTAGAAAATTAAGCTACCAGAGGAGATTAACAGGAGAAAAGGGATACCATTTTTTAAATTAATATTTTACATACATTCGAGTTCATGGAAAAGAGGTGAAATTCAAAGAAGTGATTATACTCGGGAACTTATATTCCTTCTTGACCAAAGAAGGAGGTTTTTGGCTTCAAGGGATGATGATAAACTGTGGAAAAGTGACTAGAAAATACATGGAGGAACTAACAGAAGATAAGAAGGTCTATTTTAAGAAGGTCTATTTCTGCAAATTCGTTTTGGTTTGGTGTCAACTTCCCATTTTCCATAATAAGAATGACTTTTCCTGGTAGAGTTGGGGGTATCCTTCTCAAGGGGGAATTTATACTCTGCTTTTAGGCAGATAAAGGAAAGCCAGAGAACTCATCTAACATCTGTCAATTTTCAGTTGTTCTCAGTTCAAAAGAATCTTTTGTCAGAGTGGCATATTTTAGAGTAGCATGTTCTGATCCCTTCAGAAGGAAGTCCATTGCATCAGACTCTGAATGACCATGAGCTGCTATCTGGTTGATCTCTATAATATTTTGCCTTAAATCTTCCCTGTATGCAGTAAAACAGATAACTGGGAACACTGGGAAGCACACACTCTTGGACCATAGGCCTAGGAACAATGAGGAAGGCTGTCTGAAACCTAGCAAAGGCAACAAATAAAGCAGCTCTGGAAACAGAAGGTAAACTGGACCAGTGTGGACCAGTGTATGAAGATGACAGAGACTGAATCTCCAGGAGTATCCGAGCCCACAGATGGACTGCATGGTGACTGAAAGATATTCTACTGAACCAGTCCTTCAAAATTACCAACCACAGGGGAGTGGATAAGGAGGTTGGGGGATTTTCTTTCATGAAAACATTTTCTTAGCATGTGAAGGAGAGGGACTCTAATAAAGCTGAAGCTCCAAAGAAGCTGGGTGAAGATTTAAGCCACTTATTGTATGAAATAGAAGCCAATCTTGAATTTTTATTAGCAGCTAGATTCTTAGAAACTAGGTCAGATTATAATGATATACTGTGACATAATATAAGTTTCTTTCTATGGGTATTCAGAAACTGAAAGCAACTTTCCCTCTAACCAGGGCCATGAAGATGTACAGAAAATATTATCCAGTGTAACATAACTATACTGCAGGCCACTTCCCCAACAAGATTCTGATATTAGGGAGAATGAAAGAAGATAGTGATTGTTAATAGCGAAATGTGAAGACAGACTTAGAGAACAGTCATGATTTTTATTGGTCATCAGGAGTCTTTATGTATTTCTCCCCCTTCCCTTCTCATATCTCTAAGATCCAAAAGAGTGATCGAAGTGATCAGACTACTGTGTAGACTAGAAAATGTATATTGGAATTTAAATTAGAAGACTTGGGCTGAAGAATGTTTTCTCTGTCCAGTTTATTAGCTGCATGACCTTGAGTAACTCAACCTTTTTGACTTTTAGAGAAAATATTGTCTATCTCATAGGCCTGTTTTGTTTGTTTGTTTGTGTTTTTTTTTTTTAGGTGCTAGGGATTGAACTCATGGGAATTTTACCTCTGACCTACACCTCCAGCCCTATTGTATTTTTTATTTGGGAACAGGGTTGCAGAGGGCCTCACTAGGTTGCTGGAGCTGTCCTAGAACCTGTGATTCTCCTCTTTCAGATTCCCAAGTACTGGGATTACAAGCCTATACCACCATGCCCAGCTCTCATAAGTCTTTAAAAAAGTACTCCGTATAAACTGAGCATGGTGGCACACACCTCTCTTGCAAATAAGAGGGACGCTAAGACAGGAGAATTGTATGTTCGAGCTAGCCTCAGCAGTTTATCAATGCCCTCAACAATTTAGTAACATCCTGTTTCAAAATAAAAAATAAAATAGGGCTGTCGGTATATCTCAGAGATAGAACATTTCTGGGTTCAATCTCCAGTAAACAACACACACACACACACACACACACACACACACACACACAATGTGAGGTGCTTTGTGAAAAAGTTGGAAAATGTATATAGATAGAAATAATATACTATATAAACAATTCAAACTAAAAAACAATGCTTGCCACTTCTCACCCTTAAGATGGCTACAAAGAGACATATAAGGGCTGATGAGGATATAGAAAAATTAAAAAATGTATACCCTGCTAGAGGAAATTTAGATGTTATAGGCACTTTGGAAAACAGTCTAGCAGTTTCTAAAAAAGTTAAGCATAAAATTGTCACATGACCCCAAAATTGTACTGCTAGGGATATGCCCAAGAGAACTGAACCCACACATCTGCACAAAGTACTGTGGGTGGATATTTATAATAGCATTATTCATGGTAGCTAAAAGGTAGAAACAGTTCCAAGTGTTTATCAGCTGATGAATGGATAAACAAAATGTGGCACATCTGTACAGTAGAATTTTGTTTGGAAATAGAAAGCAATGAAGTACCGACACATACTACAACGTGAATAGACCCTGAAAACATTATGTTAAGTAAAAGAAGCCAGCCACAAAAGACCATCTATAGCATCTGATCTAAGCCCAGAGGCCAAGAAGTGATGGAGATCACATACTGTACAGTTCCACTTGTCTGCCATGTCTGGCACAGCAGAATCTATAGAAACAGAAAGTAGGTTAGTGGTTGCCTAGGGGCTGGGAATGGGGTTGAGAAGAATAGTGACTGCTAATGGGTATTGAGTGTATTTCGGAGGTAATAAAAAAAGTAAGAAAATGGATTGTGGTGATGGCTGCAAAACTGTGACTATACTACAAACCATTAAATTGTACACTTTAAAAAAAGCCAACAATTTTGCAAAATCTATGCAAAATTAAAATTTTTAGCAAGAAAAGTTAAGAAATAATATGCTTAAATGAAGACATTTAAGTATGTTTTATGCTACATATATATATATATATATATATATATATATTTTTTTTTTTTTTTTTTTTTTTTTTTTAAATTTCTGATAGGCATGAGAACCTGGGCATAGTGGTGCACACCTATAATCCGAGTATGTGGGAGGCTGAGATAGGAAGATCACAGATTCTAAGCCAGCCTTGGTGATTAGATAGACTCTTTTTCCAAATAAAAATAAAAAGGGCTGGGGGGGGGGAGGTCAGAGGTAGAATGCCCCTGGGTTCAATTCCCAGCACTGCAAAAACAAAAAGCAAAACAAAACAACAGCAACAACAAAAACCAAAAAGGCATGAGTTCTCTGGGGTGAAGAGATTATTGTTCATCATAGTAACTATCCCATTAGTTTCCCTTTGTCCCTCTTGTTCCCATTGTCTGTGATGTGATGGGAGACACATACTCGGGTCTGTACTGTAGTGAGGAACCCTGAAACATATGAATCTGGGAGCTTTTCTGAGGATGGAAAACACATTCAATCTCCTTAATGCACCAAATTCTCCTTGGCAAAAGAAGAAGGATCCTTGGTTGCTACTCTGTAAAATATAAATAAATGTCTCCAGGAGAAAAAGCAGTCAACCATTCTGAATATATAACCTTGGAAACATCTACATGTCTGCGAAGCTTTGGGCCTCATCCTGCACTTGAAGTGTATACACACTCCTCCTGGGAGGTAAATCTCTTGCTATCTATCCGGTCATCACTTCACTACCAAGGTTCCAGAAATCCCCCACCATATCAAAACATAAGCATATTCATTTGTAACACACATGTAAAACATGGTTTCAGACTTGAGTGGTTGTTTGCAAGACATTCTTTTAATCATGATATTTTGAAAAGCATTTGTCTATTTAGGTCAGAGTCAGAGATCCCAGAATGTTTCCGTATTTGGACACTTACCAATTTTTAAATTATCTTAACGTCCTCGTTCGCAATCTGTATACCTTTCACTGTCCATCTACCTGACAGGTCTGTGGAGAGGAGCTGCCATAGATTTGATATTCAATGCTCCTGAAAAATAGGCAGTAGGGTTATATGTAATAACACTCTCCACCTCCCTGGACCATTAATAACTAAAGTTAAGCCTGCTTTTTGTGACAGAAAGTATTTTCCTAACCTGTCTGCAGTGATGTTTGCTGGTCCACAGGCTCTTCCCAGAACCTGGCCACATCCCTGTCCCAAGAGGCAGAGTTCACATCCCCTCTTCCTGAGTCTGGGTGGACTTTTATGTTTGTTTTGGCTAATAAAGCATGGCAGAAGTGGTTTTATGGGACCCCAGAAACCGGATAATCAATGGCAACAGACCTTCGCCTGGTTCTCTTGCACTTACATGAGCCTTCAGAACCCCGAGCCACCTCTAAGATGTCCACCTGCCCTGATAGTGCTACCTTGGAAAGATCACACAGAGACACATGAACATGCCCCTAGAAGTTCCAACTCCCAGCTGGTTGATTCTTCCCAGCCCATGGCCAGACATGTAAGCAACAAGCTTCCAGAACATTCCAGCACCACCCTGCAACTCAGAGCTCATTCCACCACCATCTGCCTGCAACTCAGAGATGCCCTGAGTGAAAATGGCCTCACTGAGCCCAGTCGAACCTCCCAAACTGTGTGAGTTCATAATAAAAAGGTTGTTGTTTTACACCATTAAGTTTTAGGGTGGTTTGTTACAGGGCAATAGACAGCCAAAACATTTTTTAATTGTTAAATAAGCAGAGACAATCCTCAGAAGCATGAGGTTGATTACCTGTGGAAGTAACAAGGGATAGTATTTGTAAGTGTGTGATGACGACGACTCAGGAATACCAAATTCAGTACAGGCCAGATCTTGGTGGGGAGGGAGGGAGGGAGGAAGGAAGAGATACAGGTGTGAGAAGGAAAGTGGGTTCTGTGGATGGTAAGCAGCAGATCAGAGAAGTGAGAAACATGGCGTCCACAGAAGAATTGCAGCAAGAATTTATCAGTTTTCGTCCCATCTTGTTCCTTAAATAGTGTCATTGAATCTGGTGAGTTATGGAAACAGGAATGATCTATGGGGCTTTTGCTGCAACCTGGATAATACATCTTATATGGCTAACTGCCCTCTTCTGCTCTGAGCCACTGCTCACCAGGAAACTGATTAGTTCCAGCTTTTCCCTTTAGAGCTGCCAATAAAGGGAAAATGTGATGACCAGCCCAGACCACGAGGCTGTGCTGATCCAAGGGGAGTTACAATTCTATGGAGGGATAGGCTATAATTGAGGATTATATACCAGTACCTTCTGATATTAGTTAATGTAAATCACTCTCCTATCACCTCAGGGTACCCTAATACAAATGGAGTTCTTAGATGTAAAGCTGACAAGTGGAAAAGGAGTCTGTTAGGCTTTGCTATTCTGGCCTTCCTCAGAGTTAGTTTAACTCATAATCCTTAAGGGTCCAACTCTCATCTGATCAACACAATTGTTTTTTGTTGTTGTTGTTTTGTTTTTTGGTACTGGGGACTTTTTTTTGTGTGTGTGTGGCTGAGGCTGGCCACAAACTTGCAATCCTCCTGTCTCAGCCTCCCAACTACTGGGATTACAAGTGTGCACCACCATGCCCAGCTAAATTTGCCCTTTTCTGTATACAATTCCATGAGTATTAATAAATGCATACAATCATGCAACTAGCACTCAATTAAAATATAGAATATTTTCATTAATCCCCAATTTTCACTTGGGCCCTGGACTCTGGTAACCATGAAACTGTTTTTGGTCTATAGAGGCTTTAGAGTTTTGCCTTTTGATCCTGACTTCTTTGAGCGTCATGCTTTACATTACATTTATCCACATTCTGGTATGTATCAGTTGTCTATTCCTTTTTACTGCTGAATAGTATTCCATAGTATAGACATATCATATTTTATGTAGCCACTCAACAGTTGATAGACATTTAAGTTATTTCCACTTTGGGGCAACAGTGAAAAATGCTGTTAAAATATTGTAGGTTTGGGGTGGCAGATTTCTTCATTTTTCTTGGGTAAATACCTCAGAAGCAGTCATTTATGGAAAGTTTTACTATTAGTTCCTTTTAGAGATGAAAGCTAAGATGTAAAGAAGTTATGTAATTGCACAAAATTATGTGGCCAGCGGAGATAAACCCAGGCTTATCTTACTGAAGAGGCTGAGGTCTTAGCTAGTACTGCTTCTATAGCTATTGCTAACTTATCCCTAGTGAATGTATCCTTACTGGAAATAGAAGCGAAAATGTGATCTCCCTGTGATCAAGTGTGATAAGACGTAGTTTCAGATGGAGAAATTAGTAGATTAGAGTATAACATGAAAATCTTTATGGAATCAATTTGCCAAAATTGAAGTGGATCACAAAGAAGGCATCCCAAGTCAATTTAAGAGTCCTGACCTTTACTTCTTTATCCAGTTCAAATAGTAAAGGATGTGTCAGACTCCAACACAGACACAGAGCTCTGATAGATGTTTTCTCATAAGGCTTCTCTGCAGTTAATGCGTACTAAATACCATTCTCGAACCAGAGTGAGGATAAACAGTACATCCGCTCAAACACACACATACTTTTATGAATTTCCAACACTCTTTTGTCACAACAACAATAGTAATAACTTTATTATATGAATAATTAACATCTTTAACAGTTGCATTTTGTATTCAAATATATATTGCCTTGGATTTCAAAATGATATTCATCGTATAAACAAAAGGGAAATTGTAGTGAAGATTAACCTCTAAAAATGTATTGTGGAGATTTTGGAGCTCTTCCATAGAATTGGAAATAATAGGAATTTGACAGTGAAATATAAAAGTAGATCATGAATAGTTAATACCCAATTCTTCTGTGATGAAGGAATTAAAATTAAAACTAAGTAGTCTTTCCAGTGACAATTTAAGACAAATTTGTCATCCCCCAGTGCCTAGCACAAGGCCTTGCATTTATTATGCGCTGAATAAACCTTTGCTGTGTTGAATTTAATCTTTCTAAGATAAATGTTTATAGGAATAGTGAGATAATAGTGACAACCGCTCTTGTATAAAGTCTATGGGTTTAGCATTAATAAAGGCAATACGTTTTTGTCTTACTAACAGAACCAAAAAGGAATACAAATGTTACTATTAATATGGTAACTAGCTTCTTCAAAGAAGTCCAAACTGAGAGGGATTGTTGACAATTGTGACCAAGGCTTGACCCTAGAGCACCAGTGTGTTCTTTTCTTGCAGAATTTAAGTACTAAGGGCTAGAAGTGTAGCTCAGTGATAAAGTGTATGCTGCTTAGCATGTCCGAGGCCCTGGATTCAATCCTTAGCAGTGAAAAAAAAAATGTACTATGGAAAACTCTCACAAGGTCCTTCTGAGGACCATACATAGGAGACTCTAGTAGAACAAAAAATATTCAAAAGACTCCAGCATCTGGAATCTTCCACCTTGAGGGCAGAGCTCACCTCCCAAAACTGATAGGCAGAAACTCCCTCCTGTGTCCTCAAAACCAGGGCATGAGCTCAAAATGCAGGCTCTGACCCCAGAATGCACTGGCTCCTGCGTGAATTGGAACCTGGTGACTTGAAGAAGGAAGAACTCTACAGCATCTATTCTGGCAAGTCTGGGGGCAGAGGCAACAGGGCATCCAGCTTCCAGCAACTGCAATGGCCTAGTTCCAATGGCAACTTCTGGTCTCGGCTTCCTGGAAAGTGATAGGTGGCCAATTTGAATAAAATAGCTAAAACACATAAAATATTCCTGAGGAATAAATTAAATCCAGTTATACTGGCTACTCTAGAAGAAAACAGAATAATGATAGATAAAGAGAGATGATGGGTTGGAACTAGATTTAGTGGAAAGATTTTTTTTAATAGTATAAAAGGGTCATTCCCCCATTCATTGTAAAATAAGGGTCCTGCATAGGTGATATTTGTGGAAGTAAGTACTGCATTTTACTGTGTTCTCACATTACGTTGATTGTATAGACCATTGGACTACAATAACATTTCAAAAGTTTACTGTCTTAGGTAATATGAGTTGTCTCATCTTAAGAGAAACAAGTTTCACAGGGAAATGTAGTGGTTGGTTCTCCAGTTTTTGTCCCCTTTCTGTGGGACATGCAGATTGGGTGAATTGATATCCACAGTATCTCTAGCGATAGTCTCTAGGCCTGGTGGTGAGGACACCATCATGACCTATCCTACAGAAAGGAGATGATTGATGTGGAGCATCTGGAGAAGTAAATTATTCTTTGTCATGGATGTTATAAAGAGATACTCCCTCTTCCCATTGGTTGTAAATGAAGAAGCAATAGCCCTGGTTAATCTTGTGACCATGTTGCTATAACAAGGTCTGATAGCTTGGGAAAGGCTGAGTAGAGGCACAGAAGGAAAGTGGGCCCTGGGGTATCCTTGAACTGCTGAGCCAAGCTTGGCCACTATGTCTGCTCAGGTCCTTTGGTGAGCAGATGTAGAGATGGCATTGCCAGCATCCAAGCTTCATAGGGTACAGAGGAAGCCTGGGTATAGTGAGAGCCTGCAGACCTTGGTGCAGATCTGACACCCGTGAAAACAAAGCAGAAGGAGGCAGGAGCGGGCAGGGAGGGGCTCAGGCTTTCCTGCACTTTATAGTGTCAGCCAACCCCAAAGGGAACTTCAGAGCAAAGATGATGTGAGTTTGGAGGAATCTCACATCAGGGAGAAATGCCCAGTCACACTAGTCCTCCTGCAGCACTGAGTGGCCAGGGCTGTCCAGAAAGCTCGACCTGACCCTGTGTCCCAGCTCAAGCCCGGGGAGGACCTGAATGCCCAGTGTCAGTGCTGTCCATTGCCTGCTCTACTCATGGCTAGATGTCCAAATGGGAAACCTCCTCTATATCTGCACTTCTGGAATGATGCCAACTAAATCCCTGTATTATCATTGTTATTATTGCTGTTACTCTCATCATTAGAACACTTTCACTTCAGTTTTCTGCTACTTGTGACTGGAGGAACTGATTAGTACATGAAGTAATATTTTTAGATTTTACAAAGATATCAGTTATATCAGTCCAAAATACACTCAATGAGCAAGATATAATAATTATATTATTTATCTCCAGAAAGAAACAAGTGAACAAACTGAGCACATATCACAAGCTGACATGTAGTTGTATATAATAAGCGGTAGCAATTAGGATTTTGCTTCATTACAATTGTACTGCTCCTCAGGGTTTAATAATGGTAATTGAATTTTTAGTACCCATAAGGTATTGTGGTTTCTGTTTGCATAGAAGATAATATTTATAGTTCCTTATGTTTGTGTTAATATTCAGCTGATGAAAGATAAAAATTTTATAACCTAGTTTTAGAAGCCTTTACTTTTTAACTCACAAACCTTGTTGTATTTGCAAATCTACTAATTTTGTATTACCATTTTAAACACTTCATTTGTTATTTAATTAATGCTCAATTAGCTTATAAATTTGATGGATTAAATCCCTTGATCATTAACACTACTTAGAAACTTTATTCACCAGATTTTCTTAGACATTTCAAACCTAATTACTAAGTTAATAAACTGATTCTCAAATATTTTAAACACCTAATATTTCAAATTTATAAATTGAACGTGTAAGGTATTTGCAATTATTATCAAACTCTTATAAACTTAATAAATTAGACTTATAAATTTAATAAAGCGTATCCTCTTATGCACTTCAAGTATTTTAAAACAGATAATGCATACATGAGTAACATAATAATAGCTTACAAAAATAAACTCTTTAACTTATATCTTCCTGGAGTTGTACACTCAGATACCCAACTAAATTTAGCAGATTACCACCAAGAGCCTACTGTAGTTTCTTGGTTAAAGACCGGGGACTACAAACACAGGCACCGTGGTGCACACCTGTAATCCCAGTACTTGGGAGGGTGAGACAGAAGGATTGCAGGTTCAAGGCCAGCTTCAGCAACTTAGTGAGACCCTGTTTCAAAATAAAAAATAAAAAGAGCAGCTGGGAGTGGCGGCACACGCTTGTAATCCCAGCATTTGGGAGGCTGAGACCAGAGGATCCAGGTTCACAGCCAGCCTTAGCTACCTAGTGAGGCACTCTGCAACTTAGTGAGACCCTGTTTCAAAATAAAGAATAGAAAATAGGGTTGAGGGTATAGCTCGGAGGTAGAAAGCCCCTGAGTTCGAGCCGGGCGTGGTGGCGCACGCTTGTAATTCCAGTATTCGGGAGGCTAAGACTGGAGGATCCGGGTTCACAGCCAGCCTCAGCTACTTAGTGAGACATTCCGCAACTTAGTGAGACTCGGTTTCAAAATAAAGAATAAAAAAAAAAAAATAGGGCTGGGGGTGTAGCTCGGAGGTAGAATGCCCCTGATTTCAATCCCCAGTAAAAAAAAAAAAAAAAAAAAAAAAAAAGGCTGGGGCTGTACCTCAGAGGTGGAATGCCCCTGGCTTCAATTCCCAGTGCTAAACAAAAACAAAACACTTGGGTTTATGAGAAAGTTATTAATTCAGGTTGGGGTCAGGAATGTGGCCTGGGAGTAATACCTGGGTGCAATTAATGGTGGTAGTGCCTCCTGAGCCAAAAGGTAGCCACCTCCAAGTCCCCTGTACAATCTGGCTTCTGCTGCTTTATCTTTCGCTGACTCCTAACTTGTAGTTTTCAGCTGGGAAAAAAATTCGTTTCACAGCTCAACATATCATGTGTCTCTTGTGTGCCTTTCAAATTTCGTCCTTAACTAAATATTCAACTTTGTAATATTTGATTTCTGTAGACAGAATTCTGAATCCCCTGCCTAAATTACAATTTATATCTTTGCTGCCAGATTTGACATAATTAATTCAGCACCTTCCTTATATTTTACTTTTTCATTTGTCTCAGCTATATTCCAAAGTAATTTATTGAGAAAGAAAACATCTCTTCTCTTTGGGAGCTATTTTTTATTAGAGATAACTAAGACATGTACATAAATCACCTGTAAAAATGGCAAAAATGAATAGTGCTATGAAAGTGTATAAGTACATTCCTGTAAGGTCACTGTGGTAGGTAGAATCTAAGACGGTCCCTATGAACCTCACCCCCTGCGTTACTCATGAAATTATGTTACCTTTCATGAAAAAAAAGAAAGAAAAATCCAGATGTAACTATTAATCAGTTTATCTTAAGCTAGGGAAGTTAATCACATGAGCCCTTTCAAAGCGGAGGAATTTTCTCTAGTTGGTAGAAGAAATCTGAGAGCACAAGACAGAATGAATGTGGAGGAGGCTCCTTGTTGTTGAGATGGAATCAGGTCAAGGACCTGAGAGTGGTATCCAGAAGCTAATGGTGGTCCTCGGATGTTCTACCAAGGAAATGGAGTTCTCAGCCCTATAACCACAAGAAACTGAGTTCTGCCAACTCTCTGAAGGAGTTTGGAAACAAGACTTGCTTAGAGGGTCCGAGTCCGAATAAGACCTCAGTTCAATGGACACTTGATTTTGGCCTTGAGGGACCATGATCAAAGATCATCCAGACTTCTGACCTAGAGAACTGTGAAGTAATAAATGAACATTGATTTAAATTGCTAAGGTCGTGATGATTCCTTATGCAGCAATAGAAAAAAAAGTGTAAACACATAAGTAAACTTTTTACCCAAACCTACAGACTTAGCTTCATTGATCTTGTAAGTAACATGTATTTTTTTTTTTTTTAAATGCAAGAAAATACCTTTAGGGTAAGAGATCTCAGACACTAAAATCTAGAGCTTTCTGGAGGAATTCATTGGTGGGACACCAGTAAATACTTGATTGATGTAGGGAGGGCTTAGGAATCTGGGCAAAGGGACTTACTTGGGGGAAATTCCAAAGGCCTGTTGTCGGGGGCCTAGTCCGGCCAGCTAGAGCTCGCTTCTAGATGGCGCCTGGCAGAGTGCCAGAAGCGGCTGCAGGTGGAAAACATTCTGGAGCTGCCCCACGCCAGAGTGCATGCACCAGCACGCCCGACTCGTGGCCGGCCCAGGTGAGAGCTGTATGAGACGCCTCGTGGCTTAGGCCCTGCGCGGCTTTAAGAGCCCCCGCCTCTCGCCGAGTTGTGGTTGTTGCTGGGGAAAGAGTTGTTGTTGGGGAAAGGCTGGCTGGGTTGTTGCTGGAGTGAGTTGCTGGGGAAGTTCTGGGAGGAAAAGTTGTGGGTTGCTAGTGGAAGATGGATTGCTAGAGAGAGGGGTTATTGGGAGTCTGTTGGAAAGGCACTATTTGGAGAGACGACTTCTGTGCTGTGTTTGTTACTGCTTGTGTAGTGCCCTTGATCCCAGAGAGAGAGAGATATAATAAAGAGAGGTTCAAACCAGCAACATTCAGGCAGCGTCTTTATTGGGGCCTCATGGTTGAGGGTTCGGCCTGGGGTGCCTGATAGCCTATGGCTTTCTTCTGTTGGCCTTGGTCTGTGCCATTCTCTTTGTGACCTAAGGTGTTAAAATGAAACATCTTCTAGGTTGGATAGCACATTTTGCTCTTATCAGTGAGAAACATGTTTTTCATATATGATTTATCCAGTTGGCAAGTTACCTAGCAAGACTCTGAGAGAAAGGAATTTAGGGCAAGTAAATGCTTGCAGGGAAAGACAGGAAAAGAAAAGGTAACCATATCAAGGTGTGCTCTGGGAGGCAGGTACAGGTAGGGTCTCCACTGAGAAGCTTTGCAACATCCAGAAGCAGGGGTACAGGACCAAAGGGAAGAACGTGTGCAGAAAATATGAAAAAGGAGGGCAAGGGTGTGTGACCGTGCCATCACTCTGGTCTGAGCTTGCCTGCACCGAAAGAAATGTGAGAACAAACACTATCTACTTTTATTTTTCCCCATGAAAATCTATATACAAAGAAATGAAAGAATGTTCTAAAGCATCCACTTTTATGTTGTGTATACTTCCCCCTTTATCCTTTCTGGGAAGTAGTAATGACCTACAATGTCTTTAACTCATAGAGCACTTTAACTTTTTTTCAAAGCGCAGCCTGTACAATGATCTTTCATTTTCTGACTGGTCATGAAGATGAAGTTTATAGTCTTTTTATTGCTACTATTTTGACATTTTTATATACTTTTCCCCATACAGCATAGAATGTGTTACCCCCTATAATTGCTTTTATATACTACTTGACTTAAAGATTGTTTCAAACCTTCTCGCTCCTAAATCATTTTTATTTTTAGGCAGTTGGAACAAGGACTAGATGGTGTTTAAAAACCAGTCTTCAAGTTGAGGTTATTGTCTTTTCCTTCTTTTTTTATGTTCACCTACCTAAAATTATACCTGTAGCTTTTTTTTTTAAAGAAATGAGATAAAAGATATTTTGAACCTTTACTTATTTAAGCCAACCTGTTATTATATTGGTAAATTATATATATATATATATATATATATATATATATATATATATATATATGTGTGTGTGTGTGTGTGTGCATTTGTTTAGTATTAGTCCATATTCTTTTCAGTAGAATTTAGTTAGTATAGCTGATATCTGACTATTTCATCACTGATGTTTTTATGAGTGATAATAATAATTTGCATCTGTGAGATGTCCTTAGTATACCAAGAGTTTTATAGAATCTGGAAGATGGCAAATTTCTACTTATATCTTATATTATTCTACACCATGCCACTTTTAATGATGAGAAAATAACTCAATTTTGCAAAATATTTTATTCCCTTTTTGCCTTTGTCATCCACTAAGGTTTTATTTTATATCTTTTAAAATTGAAAGTCCAAGCAATCTTTATCTTTATATATATTTACACATTTTTTTGTGGTACTGGGGATTGAACCATGGTTCATTGATATATTCTGTCTTTCTTTTGTGGTGCTAAGTACTGAACCTAGAGCCTTGTAAATACTAGGCAAGTGCTCTATCACTGAGCTGCACCCCCAGCCCTCATATTTTCTAAACCAAAAGCTAAAACACAATTTCTGACCTACGGGATCTATTTAAATGTTGAATGACTTGGGCTGCAAACAATAGACACCCATCCAGGGATATGTTAATAAAGACATTTGATATTGTACATTTCAGTGAGTTGAAGGCAGACAGTTCTGAGTTTGATTCAGCGGCACTGTGACACTAGATGTTCTTTCCTTCCTTCCACATCATCATCCTCAACATAATCACATTTTCTTTAAGTTGTCAGGTGTGGGTTATACAGCTGCCACACAGGGCATAATTTTCTAACATCAGCATTTTAAGCAAGAAGGAATGGGGAAAAGCAAAAAGGCTTTTGGATCTTTTATGTCACTGGGAAAAAGAGGTCTATCCAGAAGCCCCCTTTTAGTTCATTAGCTACATGTGGGTCACTTAATTATCTATTCCTGAAAGGGAAGTTGGGAAAGCAAATAATCTCACTTTTTCAGCCCCTGTAGTAGAAGATGGGTGTGGAAAAATAGGGATTCAGCAGCCAAGATGTCCACCAACAGATGAATGGATTACAAAACTATGGAATATGTACACAATGGAATTTTACTCAGCCATAAAGAAGAACAAAATCATGTTATTTGCAGGGAAATGGATGGAACTGGAAAACATTATGTTAAGTGAGATTAGTCAGTCACAAAAAGTAAAAAATCGTATGCTCTCCCTAATATGTGGAAGCTAGGGAGAAAAAGGGACATAAGAGGGATGCCAGATGAAGGAGAAACCTTAGATAAGCAAAGAATTTGACTTAGTGCAAGGTGATTGAGGGAGGGGGGGGACACCCTAATGCACATGATGTACTTTCATGAACACATCAAAGCCAATCACTAAACTGAACTTGAGAAGGAGGGAGGGTGAGGGAATGGGGTGGGAATTGGGGAAGGGTTAAATGAGAAATATGTGCATGTATGCCTTTTTCAGCTTGTACCTAACAAAGATGTATGACTACAGTGCACCAATTAAAAAAATAAAATGAAAAAATAAAGAAATAGGGGTTCAGAATAGCTGCAACATTAGTCAAATAAGAGTCACACACCATCTGAACCAGCATTCTCACTGCAATATCCAAAACAACTGACCACACAATTTAGAGGAAGGTAGATTTATTTGCTCACAGTTTTTAGAGATTTCAGGGTTCAGTCCAAGCCAGTTGGAGTCTGAGTGTGTGGATCTTGGCATGGCAGTGGGAAGTAGAGAGAAGGAGAGTGTGAGGCTCTGCTCTCACATCACAGGGACGGGAAACAGAATCGGTGGAGGAGGAAGCATATAATCCCCAAGGCCATGGCCCCAGGAAGCCCTCCTTAGCAACCCAGCCCTACTTCCCAACATTGCTATCTTGTGTATATGAGGGCTGGGGGCCATTCTAAATCCAAACCATTACACTCACTATATGAAAATAGGACAGAAATGGAGACTTTTCTGGAAAATATTGGACATCTGGTCTATCAGTATAGACATGGAAACTAAAGGAGAGATTTATTGCCTAAAGTTTTGGGCATTACGGCACCAGCATCCACAGAAATCATAACACTGCTTGGAGAGACAGGCTAAGGATTTAAAATACTGCTTTGTCTTTTAGGCCTTTTCCAAGAATAGTGATAATAATTTGATATAGTTGAGAAACTTTTATAGAACCTGGGCTCATAAATGTCTCTGGAAGCTTCTTAGCCAGTCTGGCTTCTTTTCTCATCTCCATGAACTACTCAAATATTTGTGTATGTTCATAATAAGGACTTCTACAAAAATTCTGGAATCTTCTCTTGGGAAAAAAATGACACAGTGAAAAACTGATGACAATTTTTGGAATAAGTAAGATGGCATCTCAAAAGATCTCAGAAACACATTTTTAATTCATTTTCTTCCATTTATTTGTAATCTTCCATAGATGACCATCAAGAAATGTGATTCTAGTTCATTTGCACTGAACATTAAGAGAAGAAACAATAATCTCACCTTTGGAGCTATAGAGTTGTTATGATCAAAGAAATTACAGGTCAGCATCCTGGGATTGATGACACTTGTGGAGGAGAGTAAACACATCAAGAAAAACAATGAGATATTTGATCTGTGGGATTTTTGGGCCTTGACATTTCTGCTTCCTGTTGCTTATAAAAAGACCATGTATGCAGTTATTTAGCTCTTTGCATTTGTAAGTCAGAAGCACTGTGCTAATATTGTCTTAATAGCTACGAAAGCCTTGCATTGAGAGGCTTTTTATGTAAGTGGAAGCAATGGGCCCTCCTCTTTAATTCTGAAGGTAGCTCACATTTTTTAAGCACAAGTATTGAGTGACAAAAAGGAATGATGGCATACAATTGTTCTTTACTTGTCTCTGTCCTGAATCTAGTGCTATTTTGTGATGCCTGGACGAGGCAGTCTGTGGCTGGACAGCCACTCTCTTCCACGTGGGCCTTGGACTTTCACAGTCCAAACACAGTTGCCGGTTATCCACACACTAACAGCACTGTGTGTTTGCCCCTCACCTCTAGGAAAACATCAATCTAACACAAAATGTGATATTCTAGATTCAATTACAATGCACCTCTAGAAAGTTTAGCAGATATAGGCCATACCAACATCACAGCATCAATTACGCTAACATTTGAGGGTACATACTCCTGGGATTTTAACCATGGTTTCTGAAATAAGTCACAAAAGACAAGAAGCCATACATTTTCATCTGAGAGAGTAGAAGCACAATTATATTAGAACCTTTGAAAACAACCGAGTTCTCCTCTACTATTTATTTATTTGTTTGTGGTACTGGGGATTGAACTCAGGAGTGTTCTATCTTCGAGCTATACCCCCAGCCCTACTTTTTATTCGTTATTTTGAAACCAGGTCTCACTAAGTTGTGGAGTGCCTCACTAGGTAGCTGAGGCTGGCCTTGAACTCGGATTCTCCAGTCTCAGCCTCCCAAGTGCTGGGATTACAAGCGTGTGCCACCACGCCTGGCTACTATTTATATTATTCTACAGTAGCTAACAGAGTGGGATCATACATGACTCCAATCTCTAAGGCAGTGCTTCTCAAACTGTAACACACATTAGAATCACTTGGAAGACTTGTTAAAATCCAGATGGCTATGTCTAGCCCCAAAGTTTCTGACTCAGGTGATCTGGAATGGGGAATCTGAGACTTTCCATTTTTTTACTATTTTGTTTTTTGCATATGTGTGAGTATGGTACTGGGGATTGAACCCAATGGCATTCTACCACTGAGCTATTCCCCAGACCTTTTTATTTTTTATTTTGAAAGAGCTAAGTTGCTGAAGGTCTCATTAAGTTGCTGAGGCTGGCCTCAAACTTGCCATTCTCTTGTCTCAGTCTCCCAAGTGCTAGGATTACAGGTATGTACCATCATGCAAAACTTCTTTATTTTTTACTATTTTAAAAAAATGAAAAATAAAATTATATACATATATATTTATTTATTATATACAATGTGTTGTTTTGAAATATGTATATGTACCTGAGAAGCTTTATTTCTTATAAGTCGCCAGTTAATGCAGCTGCTACTGGTCCAGGGACCATACTTTGAGAACTATTCTGTAAAGGAAATGATATGGTTTTACCTATATCACTCTTTTTTGGTTGAGTCCCATTTACTAAAATATTGCATGGTCTAGACTGCTTTTTTAGATGGCAGTGGGTTTAAATTATTCAAGCACTTTAATTGTGAATTGGCACCGAGGAAATAGTACTGACAATAGTATTGGCTGAGCTAAAACGTGAGGGTTCTATTTATGCCTTTAGGAAACCTTGCTAAATGAAGGCAAGAAGGTTTGATTGCAGACAGGCTGCAGGGGTGCGGCAGGCTTGTGTTCTTTGTTAAGGGATGACAGGAGTGTCACATAAACCCCTCCTTGGCTCTAGATAAGAAAACACATTCCCGGCTCACACTCAGTATTAGGGCTTTCCTATACATCTTTGTTTGGGGTTTGTAGGAGAAGTGGCAGGCTCCTAGGGAGGTGTTGCTATCTGCACGCTCCTAGAGGTACAGCAAATTATATCTTTGCACAGGTTAGATTGACTTGACTTGAGGGGGGACTGCACTTCCTTGAGATGTGCTGTGCTTTCCCAGGGCACAGCGACGGGTCTGTACACCTACCACAGGTTTTTCTGATGAGAGGAGATTGATCTCCCCATGAGGGTGTGTGTGTATATGTTTAAGAAAAACCTCCAACACCTTAATTGCAGGTTCCTTAATAGCACTGTATGAAAACACTCCTGGCTTACAAGCAGTTGTACAATCTGAGTCCTTAGAGTGTCTCTTATATAGTTTTATTTAATCTTTGAAGGTTTCTAGCCCTGCCCCTCCCCTTTGCTCTGCTTAACTTAGATGAAATTTATTTTCCATCTGTGCTACAAGTTGCCTGTTAAAGTGTCTAAAAATTTCTGGATGGGAAAAGCATAGTGAGACTCTAGGTTTTCAACTACACTGATGTCCTGTGATCTGCACATTTCTTTTTTTGTATCTGGAGCACTGTATGGAGAGTGCACATTTATCCAAAGAGCACCATATGATAGGGACCAAAGGTGATAGGTTTATTATTTAGAAGTCAGTATGTGATCAACTCAAAAACCTTAAATTCAAGGGCATAATGAGTACTCTTAGCTTCCCAGCCCAGCTCCTCTCCCAAAGAGGCCACTTCAGTGTGGTTTGACGGAGGACACGATGTCTGCCATTACATCCCCAGAGGGCTCCAGTTGCCTCCTCTACACACAAGCCATTTTCCTTAATGACCAAGTAGCATACCATCAACAGGCACAATGATTGACACCAAAAAGGTGCTTTAGCTTGATTTATGAATGAGTAAATAGATGAATGCCATCCATAAATGTAGCTGAGCCCCCCTTAAGCCTAGAAACATGTTCAATTTATCATGCTTTGTGGGTTAATGAGTTCCATAAATTTACTTCCTGCCTTAGAAAATATTATTTCCTTTTTTTTTTTTTGCCTTAAAGTTATCTTTTCCAGAGGTTTGCAGATGGAAGGACCTATTTCTAATATTCTGGGAGCTGTCTTGAATCAAAGAAAGTCAATGCATGTACTATCTTTTGCTGCCTAATAAATTGCCACAAACTTTAGTGGCTTAAAACAGCAAACACTTATTTTCTCATGGGGCTTCTGAAGGTTGGGAACCCATCTTTTGTTGGAAGGTTTGGATTCAGGGTCTGTCATCATCTTGTCAAAATATTCCAGACTCTGCAGTTGTGTGGAGCCTTGTACAGGGTGGTGGGCCTGCTTCCCAGGGGGTCCCTCAAGTGTTCATTGGCAGGACACCTCAGTTCCTTGCCAAATGAGCTTTGTGTAGGGAACAGGGATGTCCTCTCAGACACAGATACTTCCTCATGAGGCAGCAAGTGAGGAGGAAGTCACAGTGCCTTTTAGGATCTAAAATTTCATCCACTGAAGTCTTACGTCACCACCTCTAATTCTTTAGAAGCAAGTTACAAATTCCAGCCCACATTTAAGGAGAGAAGAACTGGCTTCTCCCTTTTAAAGGGAGGACTATGAAGAGTTTGTGCACATATTTTCAAATCCCTGCCAGAATTAGAGAAGCACATCACTTTTAGCACATTTAGCATGTGGTAGAATTAGGTAGTAGCACACTTATAGGACCTAGTGGGGTGGCGGTGAGTGACATGACATTTTGAACTTAGAATGGTCTTGTTGGCATACACATATTTTTCCATTGTATTAAAGCACATCTAGAAACACAGGTAGTCAATGTTTAAATTCTTTCCACCAGCTTCTTCTTGGACACAGGGAAAGGGAACTCTGCTTCCTGGAGCAGACCAATATACTTGAGAAGACTTTTCATTAAGTGTATTCATGCATATTTAGTCACTCATTCAGCCCTCCCAAGGCACCTGCAATATGTCAAGCAATCCTAAGTCTTTGACACAAATATGAATAAGATTTGATTTCTATTTCAGAGAGAGAAAAATCCAATGTGTGTGTGTGTGTGTGTGTGTGTGTGTGTGTGTTGGGGGGAGTCATATGAAACGAAACCAATGACTATCACAAGAGTGGTTACACTGACTTCAACTAGAGAAGCTATAGGCACACAAGAGAGGGAGCAGGGTGGCAGCTGGGGAAGGAGAAGGTGAGAAAAAGGATTAGAGAATACGTTACCAAATAAGTCATCTTTGAGCTAAGTCTTGAAAGGTAAGAAGGAGGCAGTAGGGAAGGAAGGGATACAGTAGTTCCAGAGAATCATGGCATGTGCAAATGTACAGGGGCACAGAGCCATGTGTATACATTTAGGAAACACCACGTACAAAAAAAAATGTGCATCTGTAGCTCTTTAAAAGAAATACTAGGTGCTTTGCCCTTGGCATAGCAAGCATAAAGGAATAAAACATACACTAAAAAGGCATTTAATGCCAGTGAGAAAAGTTCTTGTGCATTATGCTATGAAGATTGAACTTAGCCAGGCAAGTTGGTGCATGTTTGTAATCCAGCACTTGGGAGGCTGAGACAGGAGGATAACAAGAGGCCCTCTGCAACTTAGTGAGACCCTGTTTCAAAATAAAGAATAAAAAATAGGGCTGGGGGTGTAGCTTGGAGGTAGACTACCCCCGGGTTCAATCCCCAGTACCACACACACACAAAAAGATTGAACTTTATTACCAGTACTCTCCAAAGTAAGATAAATAAATTGACCCTAAAGAGTCATCTACTGGGCTGAGGGAATAAAATGTGAGAACTTCTATTGATGCTATTTGCACCCCTTGCCCCATGCCCCAAAGTATGAGAAAGCCACCACCATGAAAGATAGAATTAGGGGATCGCATGATTTTTAGCACACTTAGTGCCTAGTAGAATTAAGCAGCAGCAGACTTATAGGATCTCAGTACTTTCCTGCAGACACTGAAGGTGTCTTATAGGGTAGGGGGCTTTGCCGCAATGCACTATATAAATTGAGGGACACTATGCCAGGCAGAAGCATTTTTTACAAAAGACATTTTCACCAGGAAATATAGTGTAGATACTCCCAAGACAAAATAGACCGAATGTGATAAAAATAGCCTGAGGAGGCATAAAAATGATGACTTTGGGTTTTCCATTTGGTTTGAGTGATAAGGAAAGGGCAGAACCACCTACCACAAACAGTTGCTCAGTCTATACATGTCACAAAAACGCCAGCAGAGGGGCGTGGGGGCTAAGGTCTTGCCTGTTTTCTCCAAGCATTCTTGCCCACTCTGGTGTAGACAAGCGGTGACCTTTGTCATTCTCCCAAGACCTAACATGTGACATAGGGACAGAGATTGATGGGGAGTGTGCTGGGGTGCAGGAAGAATATTGGGTTTGGTTTTAGGCATGTTGTTTTTGCCTTTGTGAGGGACATTCAACTGGTGACAACAGACAATATGGATCTAGAGCTCAGGGGAGGGATGGTGGGCAGAGAGGAGGAGTGTAGGAATAATCAGAGAATAGGTGCTAATTCAAGTTATTAGGATGGTTAAGATCATGGGTAGGCATATTGAATAAGAGACAAGGATAGCTTAATTGATGAGGATGTGTAGAGGGCCAGAGGAAAGGCAAGAAATATTCTAAGGCAGAAAGAAAACCAGGGAGATGTGGCAACACAGGAGCTGTGGAAGGAGAGAATTTAAAGAAGAGATGGGCAGTGGAGAGAGATCAAGTAAATGAGAAAAAAATGCTCTATGGGCCTGAGAATTAGGAAATCATTAATTCCCATAAAATAATTATTTCAGTGGAGCAAAGAGTGCAGACATTTGATTAAATGATTAAAGAATGAATTGGAGGTAAGAAAATGAAAATTAGAAATGTGAAATAATTATATTATTAAGAAGTTTGCACATGCAGGGAAAGATAGAGATTAAGGCCATATGGATCCTTTCAATACCGCTTAGAATTTCATCGAACAAGTGTTGAATTCCTCTTAGCCTGATGTTCAAGATATGTCTCTCCTTATGTGTGAATCAGGCCTTCTGTCCTTCCATTACATTTTCCTTATTCAGTTGCTTCACTGCATCTCTTCATGCCTAAAATGGAAGCAGTTTTCCAGATGTGCACTTAACATGATTTTGTGCAAAGGTGGAAGAATATTTTCCATTTTGTTTCTAGTTACCATTCTAATGAAGACCAGAGCTTATATTTTTCTTTTGACTTCAGCAACACGTTGGACACATGTCTTTGGGATTCTTTATGATGCGACGTTGTTCCTCTCCAGAATTTGCATACCTGTATTTTGCACATAAAAATCTCTGCATATTTATTATTTGGACAAATCCTATCAGAGGCTGAAATCTTGTAGGTAATTTTCATTCCTATTTTTTAAAGGCATTTCACTACTATCTGCATTATCTATCCTGGAGCTGAAATGTCACGTGTCCCATACAGACTCAATTGTTTCCCTCGGTATACCATTAAAATATTTAAAATGTCTAATGTCGTTGTACTCCTGAAGATATTTCTTCTTTTGTATTCCCTCTTCCCATCATTTATAAAATATGTTAAGTGGCTCCCCTTTTTTTTTTTCCTGGAGACTGTGCTACTTATGATCTTATATTCAGAAAAGCACTTAGATACCCCTAAACTTTGACTTTCTCAAAAATCATCATCCTTTTATGAAGCATTTCCTCCAGCGGATCCCCACCCCAACTCAGGCTGACAGTGCTGAAAATTACCTTTGAAACAAAATCTTGTTGAATGTTTTTCAAAAATGGAAATAAAGTGAGTTTCCTGGAATCTCATCTTTTCACGCCTCCCACCTCCAAGCAGTCTGGTGGCTCTATCAGGAATAATTTCCTCTTATAGAAATCGTAATGCTTTATTTGTGGTATGTGCTGAAATGTTTAGTGTTTCTGAGCTTTATAGTATTATAATTTCACTCAGTTTTCTGAGGTCTGTCTGCCAGGACCTCATTGACTGTGGCAGGATGCCCATTTTGATCAATAGATACACAATTCCAGCTATAAATTCCCTCAAAATGCTTGGGTGGGTGCCCATGATTTATTTATTTCCATTTGCCAATTAGGTCTAGAGAGCCATGCTAATAGGCTCCCTGGAAGGAGACAGAAAGAAATGTTGGAGGGAACTTGCAGGACCAAAAAGAAAATCCTCCCTGCTCTCTAAATTTAGAGTAAACCTATTACCATTTTTATTTTGCCACAATTAACTTTCTCTCTCAGAATTCATCTAGTGTCCAAAGAAATCTTACAGCCCAAAGAATTTCCCCCTTTCTGGACTTTCAAAGTTCTTGTGAAATGGATAGCCCGTGTGATCAGAGAATCTGAGCATATTGGTAATTTGTTATTAAGAAGGCGCTCGTGGGCGTCAGGAACGATAATGTCTGTATTTAATGGTATTTGTGGCTTGCCCCTGGCTTGCAATTACCTGCCAAGTGTGGTGGCTAGATTGAAAGCGTGATTGCAACAGCCCCTTTTAAGAGATGTCCTACTGGCTCCTTGATGGTAATTTGACCCAGAGCATTTTGTGTGTGAATGTGCCTGTGTGCCTGTGTGAGTGTGGGGGTGGAAGGGTGAAGGAGGGGAGCTGCCATTCCCTCATTCCTCCTGAGCTCTAAGAGGAAAGCTTCTCAGGCAACCGAACAATTCAAATAAATTTCCTCCACATTGGCCTTGCTCAAGCAGCTGGACATCCTTGATAAAACAGCAATCAGCCATCCTGAACTCACACCCTAGGCGAGAGACACCTGTCTGTGGAAGAACGTGCTGAGTTCGCAGGTGGCCATGATATCGCGAGGCCGTGACAGAGATGTCTGGTCTCAGGAGAGGTTTATTGTCTACGGGGCTGAGAGTCTGACAGGGGCTACTGCTGAGTCAACCATTTTTATTCGTTTGTCTGTGGTGAGTGGGGTGGCAGCTATTACCTCCTTATACTCTTTTTTTTAAATTATTTTTTTAAACACTGCATGGTTTGGACAAGTCTGCAAGATTACCCCTGCATACACACACACTGAAGGTTGCAATATTGATGTTGCATTTATGGAGTTGGCCGCAAACAAAGCAATATGCAAGGCAGGACTTCGGGTTCCCACGCTGTGCACATGGAGAGATAAAAATAATAGCAGCAGATTCTTACGCAAATATATAAACCTCAATCCTGAGAACCTTTATGCCTCTGAAGGGAGCAGTAGAAAGCTTATGACTATTGTTCTGTTTGATGTGTTGCTTTAACCATTTTAATTATTTTTCCACTTAGAATAGAAATTAATTAAAATGTCTGCCAGTTATTAACAGTTCATATGTTACAAAGAATCTCTTTTTTATACCATAGGTTTTATACCCTAGCCTTATTGTAAAAATAATATGTAATTACTGTAGAAAAATTATAAAGCATGAATTTGCAAAATAAAAGAATGTAAATAGCTAACATTTATATTGCCCCTGCTACATGCTGGGAGCTGTCATAAATGATATTTTTCTATATGAGCTCACTTAATTTTCGAAGCTACTTTAGTAGGTAGCTTTTTATCTGCTCCCATTCTATAGATGAGGAAACTGAGGCACAAGGAGGTTTCTTGTGCCTCAAGATAACTTTCCTAGAGTCTAAAAACAGTCTGGTTTCAAAGTGTGTCTTCACTGCATTGTTGTACTTCTCTTTAAAAATATCCACAATACCTTTCACTAAGGGAAGACTTACAGGTTGCCTTAGTGGATAGCATTTTTGATCTTTTCTATAATATAAAAATGAATGTATGATTCACTTGAACAGAATATATGTATGACACTTACTTTCTGCTATGACTGTTAACATAGGTATCTTTATTTTCTCTGATTTTATGAATGTGAAAATGAACTTAGAGAGACTGAGTAGACATGCCTCAAATCTCAAGGCTTTGGCAGAACATAAACCTTTTTCTAGGTTTGCTACCTCGATCAGCAAGATTCTTTCCTTTGCACTAAGCTACCTCATGGTCTTTCAATTTTGATTTTGGTCAAAGCTTGTTCTGACACCATTGCATGAGGTGTCTCCAACTAGAAGGTGATGAGATGGTTGAGTGGATACTCTGCTCCCCATCTGCCTTACTAGCTGGTGTACCTATCTCCCAGCAGCTGCAGTGATGGCTAATAACCATATCTAGCTGTTCTCTAGAGAACTGTTTTTGGCCACTTCACCCATCTCAAATTCTGCATCTAGAAATCCTGACCTGAGACAGGTAGGGAGATCTGGGGTGGACAACAGAACAATCCTCTGTGACAAAGTCAGCGTCCACACTGAGGCCAGAGATGTCTTCTGGAGCCCTAGGGTAATTTTGTTTTTAGCCATATAGTTTGCTTTGAATCAGTACAGCTATTTTCTTCCCAAAAGACCAGTGAGTATGTTTTGCAAAATGTTTTCTTAAAATATTTTGATAAGGTGACTGATGTGAACCAAAGAAAACCCTAAAAACCATTTCAAACATTTAATTTGTGGTCATTTCTCAGGATTCCTTATTTCCCAGCTTTAATGCTTTTTCTATTTCAAATCAATTACTTTCTATCATTCTTTAAGCACACACATTTTGGAGTTATAACAGAAGAATAGCTATGAATAACTGCTCTGTCTTCTTTAATTTTGCAGCATGCCTATTCATCTTCCATCTGCCTGGTTGAACATTTCCTTTGTTCCACCACCATAATTTCATGGTTGCCATTCTCCTACCACTTCTGGCAACCTAGTTCTTAGCATGTTCTCTGTTATAGTCTCCTTATTGGGTTCTCTCTCCTAAATGAGCACTTCACTTCTGCCCCAACTTTCCTCCTTTGAAGTCATATTTAGGACTGAAATCCAAAAACTTAACTGATTCTTGAGCATAATCACCACCATCATTTATAACCCTGGCTTCCTGCGATTTGTTGGTACAACTATTCAGTAGAAGATGACCTGGAAATGTTTGAGCAATACTGTAGTTTTTCAGAGGTGGAGATTATGTGACCTTGAGATTTAATGGCATCTGACTATTCCTAAATTTTTGTTTCCATTCCCATGCCAGCTGACTCATTGCCTTCTACAATTTATATTATTGCAAGAGCCTTTGGGATGAATTGCCTTCTTTTCTTCTCATGCTAATCAATCTTCTATAGGGCTGCTTAAAAATACCTTCCTAAACCTCCTTTTCACCATGGCACTGCCTTGTTTGAAACCCCTTCCCTGACTCCCCATTATCTATGGAATACTGAACTGAAAACTCTTAAGACAATCAGGCCAACTCTTTTTTTTTTTTTTGTGGCACTCAGGGGCATTCTACCTCCGAGCGAAAACCAGCCCTATTGTTTATTCTTTATTTTGAAACAGGGTCTCACTAAGTTGCAGAGTGCCTCACTAAGTAGCTGAGGCTGGCCTTGAACTCGGATCCTCCAATCTCAGCCTCCCAAATGCTGGGATTACAAGCCTGCACCACCATGCCTGACTTCAGGCCAACTCTTAACACTTACTGGACTAGAATTAAAGTACAAATAAGATCTCTGTCTCATCCCTTTTTTCACCTTCAATTCTATTGCACTGAGTAGGCATGTATGTAAATATCCAGTTTATAACCAACTTGGTCCATAACCCTCCAGCTTCTACTCCAAATAGTCACCTCTGGACCATTCTCAGATTTGGGGATATGCACACTGATGGACGGACCATAAGAAGGGGCCTGATTAGGCACTGGAAGTGAGCTCACAGCAATTGAGCTCACTTCTAACTTCAAAGTCTTGACTGTAAGTATTAGCTAGAAGGTGAGAGAAATACCAGGTCAGGTGGACATGGCCCCTTAAAGGGACATAGTTGAAGAAAGAGCAGGGTCTTCTTAAACACTGGGGAAGGCTCCCCTGCAAAGATTTAAGGGCAACTCTGAGTCCAATATAGAAGACTTTTCATCATCTAATCCCAACTTTACTTTCTCAGCGGTATTTGATACTATATGTCTAAGTACAATTACTCGACAGTCCTCAATGTGGTCCAATTACATGTCTTGGGGGCATGATCTTTCTCATCTACACATGTGACTTTCCTCATGCTGTGTAACATATCCAAATTCATAGAGACCAGGCAGATAAAGTGTATAATGGCCAAGCAGGGGCCTCAGAACATTGGAGAGAGTAAATCCTATCTAAATGGCAGATAATTTCCAACTCTAGTCCCATGGTGGCATGAGAGACTGTGTATTAGTATTGTCAAACCTTCCTTCTATTAAGATAAGTTAGAGATAACAGATTTTCATATGAAATCTCTTGGTTTTGAAATATTGACAATTAATAAAGATTCAAAAAGAGAAGCATTCTACTATTGTCCAGATCAAATTCTGTCATGGTTTCTGTTGGGGTCTTAGCCCCGCCGGAAAGACCCCGCCTCTAGATGGCGCCTGGCAGAATGCCAGAAGCGGCTGCAGGTGGTAACATCCTAGGGCTGTGCCACGCTAGAGCGCATGCACCAGCATGCCTGGCTCCTGGCCCACCCAGGTGAGAGCTATATGAGGCACCTCGTGGCTCAAGTCCTGCACGGCTTTAAGAGCCTCCACCTCTTGCCCGAGGTGTGGTTGCTGGGTGGTGGTTGCTGGGTGGTATGGTTGCTGGGTGGTGTGGTTGCTGGGTGGTGTGGTTACTGGGTGGTGTGGTTGCTGGGAGGCTGGTGGTTGCTGGAGAAAGGGATTGTTGGGGGTCTGTTGGAACGGTACTATTGGGAGGAAGGGCTACGGAGAACGAGAATGGGGCTGTTGGAGAGATGGTTGCTGTTAGGGTTAAGAGAGCGATTAATGTTACTATTACTGCTTGGGTAGCGTCCTCAATCCCAGAGAGAGAGAGAGAGAGAGAGAGAGAGAGAGAGAGAGAGAGAGAGAGAGAGAGAGATAATAAAGAGAAGTTTGAGCCAGCAACGTTCAGTCATCATCTTTATTGGGGCCTCACGGTTGAGGGTTCAGCCTGGGATCCCGATAGTTTCAATTTGATCTGTGTATGTTCTACAGTCTGAAATGGCCTGGTCCTCCTTTCCAACTCCGAGTCTTCTCTTTCTTTAAGCATGGACTCAGACTCTACCTTCCCTATGAAGCAACAAACCCATACAGATTTCCCCTTTCTCTGAACTCTTCTAGTATTTATGATCCACCCCACAAACTTGACACCACTTGAAGTCTTCTTTTTATTTACTTATTGGTATGGGATATTGAACCCAAGGGCATTCTACCTCCAACTTACACCCTCAGCTGTTTCTATTTTTATTTTGAAACAGCGTCTCACTAAGTTGCTGAGGCCAGCCTTGGACCTGCACACTCCTGTCTTAGCCTCCTAAGTACTGGGATTATAGGTGTTCGCCATTGAACCCAGCCTGAAATCCTCTTTTTTATACCTCTAATTGAATTGCCAACGAGAGAGACTATCACTTTTCTGTTTATCCCACAGGGCCTAATAGAATCACATGGTAGATACACAATAATAAGTAAATATTTGTTGAATCAAGAATAAATAAAAATGGTACTGCATCAAGCTTTAAAAATGTACACACTTTGCATCAAGGAATTTAATTTCTAGAAATTTTTTCTGTGTGTGTATGGGGGGACAATATATGCGTGCAAAAATGTATGTATGTAATAAAATATTTGTCATAGCATTACGTGTTAAAATGAAAGTTGGAAGCAACCTAGGTATTCATCAAAGGAACTTGAATAAATTAAAATTGTAATACACAATGTATTTGGCTGAATGTCTCTTAAGTTCCTTTCCTCTATAGTTTCCTCCTCCATTTCTTTTTTTACTCTTCTTAATTTTTTCCCAAGAAACTGGGATGACTGTCTCTTGGATTCTTATAGTCTGGATTTTGCTCAGTGAATCCCCATCATGTCATTTAACATGTTCCTCTGTTCTTTGTATTTCATGTAATTGGTGATTATGAAGACTTGTTAGGTCGGGGGGGTTTATATCTTTGACAAGACTATTTCTTTACTGAACTCCCCTAATCTTAATGGCCTACCACAACTAATACTATTTCCTGCTTACAAGGCTTGCAGCTCAGCTCTGGCTCTGCTCCAGGTTATGGGGTGTGTTAAGGTCTTCTCTACATGTCTTCTCATCCTGGGACTCCAGGTGAAGAAGTAGCCACTCTTTGGAACATGTAGTTTTTATGGTTGAAGGAAAGCCCAACCACACAGATGCATTTAAAGTTTTTCTTTGGAAGCGGCATATGTCAGTTTTGCTCACACTCTATCATCCAAAGGCAATTTCCTGGCCAATTTCAAGGTCATTAGGGCATGCCAGAAAATTATAGAAAGATTGGAGAATAGATGAATAATTAGGAGCTAGAAGATGCTGGGGAGTTTGTTTTCTTTTGTTTGTTCTTATTTGTTCTTTGGTGATGTTATAGTCATTAAATCAAAAGGGCTGAAAAATGATATTGTTCTAATCCTAACATTTTTCTGTTTCACAAGCTGGAACATTAAATAAAAGAAACCTCCCAATATTAAGTATTTGTTTATCCTAAGATACAATTAATAAATGAGAGCTCACATGAATACTTGTTTCTTTTTCTTTAGTTGCTTGTTATCAAGATAATGATTTTGCTCTCTGAGTACTTTAGTATGTAAATGTGCTATCATTGTGGATTCATAGATTTACACATAGTTGATACATTTCAATTCACTGAAGTTATCTTTTTCGGTATTAAATGACTTCATCTTTGACCAATGGGCACCTACTCAAGTTCCTGAATCTTTAGTGTTCTTGAACATGTTTTTTGTTTTCTGGTACAAGATGTTCTGGGCTTATCTTCATCTATTGCCCCAACTTTGCCAAGAAACCCTATTTTCTTTTTTTAAAACTTTTCTTTTCTTTTTTTTTTTTTGCGGTACTAGGGATTGAACTCAGGGGCGTTCTACCTCCGAGCTACACCCCCAGCCCTACTTTTTTTTTTTTTTTTTTTATTCTTTATTTTGAAACCGGGTCTCACTAAGTTGTGGAATGCCTCACTAGATAGCTGAGGCTGGCCTCGAACCCGGATCCTCCGGTCTCAGCCTCCCGAATGCTGGGATTACAAGCGTGCACCACCACGCCCGGCTTTTAAGAAACCCTATTTTCTTATAGCAGAAAATGGCATTGCATCTGTAATCTTGGCATGAGAGGTGTTCTTTGCTACCAGACCAGTCTTTGTTCCTCAGCCTTTTCAGTGTACAGAGTTTAAAAAAAGAGTTTTATTTTTATTTTGAATAAAATACATTGTGAATTTATATTAATACTTTTAATTCAAATGCAAGACTTTTGCCTAATCTCTCACATAACAAAAATCTGGTCTTGGTTCAAGTAGTTAAAAAAATAATATTGACAACTAGGAAAAGCAAGCAATGAGTGTATATTTGATGACATTAAGAAGTTATTAATAATTTTGCAGAGGTGATCTTATTATAACTATATTTCTGAGATAAATGCCATGTCTTATGGAGACACATACATATTGAAATATGTATTGATAAAATTCCACAGTATCTGGGATTTACTTTGAAATAATCTAAACAGCTGGGTGAGAGAAGAAGTAATCTATACATAAAAGAAAACTGGCTATGAATTGATAATTGGTGAATCTGGGTGATGGGTCTATGAGGCTTATTTTTCTAGTCTCTCTATATTTTGTATGTTTGAAATATTTAATAATACATTTTTGAAAAATATGGACTTTAAGAATATTTAATGAACTGAGGTTCACATTATATAATGAGTTAAAAGGTTGGGCTATTTTGTAAAATAAGCCCAAGTTTGTAGAAGTAAAGAAATTCAAATAGATAGATAAAAGCACAAAGACTAATCCTAGATCACGAATGCTCTTCACTGTGTTATATATGGAATATTTTCATTTTAGTCTTTGTTTTTTCTACATATTCCAAATCTCCATATGAAATGTACTACTTTCATAATGAGACTAAAATATAAATGTTATTGACTAAGTGATTTTAAGACAATGACTACTCCACTTCCTTGTTTATATGCTTTTATGATAATGACATCCCCATTTTCAAACTATTACCAAATGCTGCTGCACTGTCACTGCCTGAAAGTCTGCTTTCCTCTGTCATTTTCCTCCCTACTGCATCTTCCCTCCCCTTGGTGACTCTCATCTCTCTTCCTTTTCTGGAGCCCAGTTTCATGAAAGTCAGGACCTTAACTCAAAGTGGGAAAGAATACAACTTTATTCCTCACTGCTGCATGTTTTTTCTCTGTTTCCTGACTACCCTAATAATTTCCCCATCTCTAATATTCTTCCTTATAGCTTATAACTTTTATTAATGTCATTAATCGAAATGCATGGCATTTATAGAGCTTTTCGTGAGTGCCAGGCACTTTGAGAATTACTTAATGTACATAGACTTATATAGTCCTCACAGCAGCCTTGGGACTTAAGAATCATGTCTACTCCTTATAACAGCTCTGCAACACAGTGATTCCTATCCATGGTGAATGGGTGCTGGTCAGAAAACATACACATCAGGCATGAGGTGGAGGTGATTTAAATTCATGTCTGTCTGCTCCAGAGTTCATGGTTTTCCTCCTGTACACTGTTCACTGTTGTCATCTTTCAAAATGAAAAGAAGGGGAAATAATCTCAATTATCTAAAGCAGAGACTTGCAAAGGCTTCTACAAGATTGAAAAAGGGATTGTACTGTATTTAATTATTCTGTGTATTTCACAGTGCCCTATAAATGACCTCTTTCATTCTTGGCTCATTGTCATGAAAGGAGAATTGAAAATGCATGGCAATAAAATAAGCAAAGTTTTAGTAGGAAGCTATAAAAGAGAACAGGCCATCTAAGGGTGCTCTGTGCAGAAGGTACAAGAGCCCTAAGGTCAGGAAACAGGAAACATCACTGGGGACGACAAAATAAGGAGAAAAATTAAACTCCAGGAAAAAAGGAAACCCTTGAGCTCCAGGGCTGGGTGTGTCTCAGGCATCCTGAGAGCAAGCAGAGGAACTGAAATACATCCTTTTCAATACGATGTCTGTGCATCAACTTCCACATCTTGAGTAACATCATCTTTGGCATAGTGCTCTTTCATGAAAATATGTGTTTCCAAGTTGTAAAAGAAATAGAAAGTCCCTAAAACATAAGACTTATTTATTTATTTATTTATTACCCAGTGGCTACACCTCCAGCCCTATTTTATTTTGAAATAAGGTCTAAGTTACTGAGTGCCTCACTAAATTGCTGAGGCACTAAATCCTCCTGTCTCAGCCTCCCAAGTGCTGAGATTGTAGCCCTGCTCTACTACACCTGGCCAAGTATGCCTTTTAGAAATTAAAGCCCAAACTAAACAGATTATCCCATTGAAGGCCCTTTGCCAGTAAGTTGGGTTTATCTTTGGTGCATCTCTTCTCCTCTGATTGATGGTCCAATACTGCCATGATCCAGCAGGGAAACAGTGCCCCTGGTCAGTCCCTCTGCAATCCCTTTATGGGACCCATGGACCTTGCTGGGAAGAAGGTTTCTTTTCTTATTGCATCACACCTCTCCCTTCTTCACAGGCAATTTGATGCCCTTGTGTCTCTGCTGCCACATTCTATCAAAAGGGAAAAAACAAACAAACAAACAAACAAAATGGGTAAGTGAACTAAATAGACACTTCACAAAAGAAGAAATACAAATAGCCAATACATAAAAATGTTCAGCGTCATTAGCAATCAGGGAGATGCAAATCAAAACTGAACTGAGATTCCATCTAATCCCAATTAGAATGGCAATCATCAAGAAGTCAAACAACAATAAATGCTGGCAAGGATGTGGGGAAATAGGAATTCTTCCACACAGTTGGTGGGATTGCAAATTAGTAAAGCTGCTATGGAGACCAGTGTGGTGATTCTTCAGAAAAATGGGAATTGATCCACTATATGATCCAGCTGTGCCAATCCTGGGTTCCTTCCTAAAGAGACTGACATCAGAATATGATAGTGATACATGTATATCCATGTTTATAGCAGCACAATTGGCAATAGCCAAATTATGGAACCAATCTAGGTGTCCATATGAATGGATTACAAAATTATAGGATATACACATAATTGAATTCTACTCTGTAATAAAGAAGAACAAAATTATGTCATTTGTAGGAAAAATGGATGGATCTGGAGAACATCTGTTAAGTGAGATTAGCCAATCACAGAACGTGAAGGGTCATGTTTTCTTTTCTCTCAGAAGTGGAAGTTAGGGAGTAATCAGGATACAAGAGAGATTCTAGATAATGGAGGAGAAACCCAGTGAAGTGAGAGAGGTAATCTGGGGGTGGGGAAGAATTAATAAAGGAAACACTTCCAGTGACATCATATACATATGTGAGAATACCAATGCCAATCTCAGTATCATGTATGAGGAAAGGGAGTGAGTGGAGGGGAGTCAGGGGAAACTTCACCTTGTGCTGTATACATGTATGTCAGTATCACTCTGAACTACATTATGATGTAAGATTACAATTGCACAAATAAAAGTATATTAAAAAAAGAAAAAAAATTAAAATGTTATTTTTATTAAAAAAAGGAACCAAACAAACTATGGGGATTTTACTATTGAGTTAACTTTCCTAGAGAAAAGGTTTGTACTGGAATCTTTGGGAGGAAATACATTAAACCAGAGGAGAATCATGAAAATTTTACACTTAGGGAGGAGCAAAAGCATTTGGTATTTGGGGCAGTGTTCTGAGCAGATGTTGATTATGAATACAACCAAAACATGGCTTCAGTCATTTCAAGAACATTTATTGCAATTGTGACCAAGTTAGATTCTTTATTCATTAGCACTTCATACAAACTTCATAAAATTTATATTTCAGGGCAGAGGGGTGTGGGGGGGGGTTGGGAGTGATAGGGGTGGTGGAGATTAGTACAACCTGGACAGTCAAGGCAGATTGGGCAGTTCATTTATGAAGGAGCTCAGCTGGCTGTGTCGGGTTCTTGGGACTGTTGCGGGTCTTCAGGTCTGACTTTAAACAGTGGTCAACCAGAACCACAGGTGAGGAGTTGCCTGGCAGCTGTTGATGGCAAAGGTCTCCTGCTGAGCCAGCATTAACCTCATTTTTGGTGGTCAGAATGGCAAGGTTCCTTGGCAGAGGAAGGTGCAGGTTTGGGATCTGAAATAGGACAGTTACAGCACTGGATTGCCAGGGGCTCCTGTTGGTTGTCAAGGTTTTCCTGGACAGCTGGGTGGCAGGCATTGTGCCTGCACATTGCCTGTCATGCTCAGCCACTGCACCCGTGCCTGGTGCCTGTCTGTTTCCTGTGATGCCAGGAGTGTTGAGAGTCATGCTTGTGCTCTGGTGTGGTGAGCCATGCCTGGGTGTGCTTTGGGAGTTAAGCCGCTCTGTGGCGTTAGTGGAACTCCCATTTTCATATGTGCTCCGTACACATAGCCTGATACAGACGTCAATCACACTACACATGGAGCACAGACAAGTTGTCATGGTCTTCCCTTCCTCCCTGATTTCCTCAGTGGGGTTTCTGTGCCCATTTACTTGGAACTTTAATATCAATCTTCCTCCTATTCTGATCGTTTGTCACTTTTTTCCTGGTACAGCCTTTTTATATTTTGCTCAAGACCAATGACTAATTTCTTGAATGCATACCTGTATATTTCTCCTCTACCCAATGGCCACCAGTCTTCCAGGAAGAGAAATCCTTAAGCAGTATTGAAAAGAAGTTGAAGAAGAGGTATCTGAGATTTCCTTCAAACATTTGGAATACGGTCTTTCTGACTGGATGTGTGGGCAGTGCCCCAAGGATCTAACTCTGTACTATTTACAACTATTTTTGCACCATTGTACAGGTTTGATCACTCTCAGTTTTCCATTTTACTGTTTGCACTGAGTTCCAGGAAAAATAATGTCTTTAGATGTCACAAAGAAGAGGTATCTCAGCTGGATAGACTCTTTCCCCTGATACTGCCCTTCACCATTTTTCTTTTCTTTTCTTTTTTTTTTTTTTTTGTACTAAAGATTGAACCCAGGGGCATTCTATCTCTGAATTACATCACCAGCCTTATTTTATTTTAACTTATTTTTAAACAGGATATCACTAAGTTGCTGAGGGCCTTGCTAAGTTGCTTAGGCTGAGTGTGAACCAAACCTGTGATCCTCCTGTTTCAGCCTCCTGAGTACTGGGATTACAGGTGTGTACCACCATTCCTGGCTACCAATTCTTGTTTAACATAAAATTTATAGAGCCAGAGGGTGCAGAAAAGATAAGCAGCAGCACCTCACCCTTCCCCTGAAATGGAACTAGAAGAGTCTCAAATGCCCAATGTGTCCATCGCTTTACTCTGCATCTTACAAGGTAGGGTAGTACAAGCCTTATTACTCATTTGTAATCACTCCCACAACTGCGCTTCAACAGGAAATAAGGTCTACTCAGGGAATGGTGTTCAAGCTGACTGAGGGAACAAGTTTGTGTCTTGGAGGATGGACAACCCAGGCCCTGGCTGACTGGACCAGCTACCCCAACTTAGTAGCTGGTATGGGTTTGCAGGCAATGCTGCGATCCAATTTGAAGTTGCCCAGGTGAATAATGTTTCTCTTGGCTTCCACATATAAAGGCTGGTGTCCAGGGCCAGCTGTTGCCAAAACAAAATAGTGGAAAGTTTTTTGTCCAAGATTTCTATCTTCTTCTTTTAATTATTTTTTCTTTCTCCTACATCAAAGCCTTCTCTTTGCAAGCCTTTTCTTTGTCCTCTAATTTTTCCATTTCTGAACACCAAAAGAATCTGAAATTTACTTCCACGTAGTGAAAATAACTAGTAATAGAGCAAACCTCCTGAGTTTTTACTGAAGGCTTTGATTCTCAGACTGGCTAAAAAAAAATGCAGATTCTGGAGTTGCAGAGATCCTTCACTCCACTCCAAGAATCTACATTGTGAACAAGATTCCACAGGGAATTGTGGTGCTTGTCACACTGGGAAATCTGCCTGAAGGTTAAAGATATGAAGCACTGAGTATTACTGCATGGAGGAGTATGTGGTTTGGGGTACCTGGGAGAGTCATGCCTCCTAGGATCTATTGTCCCTTTTCATGCTGCTATGCTTTAAATTATGTCCCCACAAGATACATAGTTGAAATACTAGCCCCCAGAGCCTGTGAATGTGAATAGATGTAATCAAATTAAGATGAGGTTGTACTAGATGGAATAGAGTGAGCCCTGATCAAATATGACTGGTGTCTCTTTTAAACTTATTTATTTTATTTTTACAATAACCACCTCTTTTTTTTTTTTTTTCAGATGATCCTTAGCTTGTAAATTATGTTTCTCTTAGTTATAAAGGTTTGTGACTACTAGGAAGATGAAAGGTGCGTTCTTTCTTCAGCCTTGCATATCTGAGTTCAAGGACAACATTGAGCCTTCTTTTCTTTTTTTTTTTGCGGTACTGGGGATTGAACTCAGAGGCATTCTACTTCCGAGCATTACTCCCAGCCCTATTTTTTATTCTTTATTTTGAAACCGAGTCTCACTAAGTTTCGGAGTGCCTCACTAGGTAGCTGAGGCTGGCCTCGAACCCGGATCCTCCGGTCTCAGCCTCCCGAATGCTGGGATTATAAGCGTGCGCCACCACGCCCGGCTTCTTTGTTTTTTTAAATTAATTTTTCATTAGTGCATTATTATCATACATCATGATGAAGTTCAAAATGATAGAGACATCCCTGTACATAGCACTCAGCAAGCATCCCCCTACCTCCCCCTACCCCCTCTCCCTCCCTTGCACAATATTGAGATTGGCATTGATACTTTTGTATATGTACATTGTGTCCATTGAAGTGTTTCCATCATCAAATCTTCCTCTCCCCACTGGCTTCCCTCCCTTAGGTCCCTTCCATCACTCCACTGGGGCTTCTCCTTCTTTGTCTGGAGTCCCTTTTGTATCCATTTTCTCCCTAGCATCTACATAGGAGGGAAAACATCTGACCGTTCAGTTCATTTTTTTGTGACTGTCTAATCTTGTTTAGCATAATATTCTCTAGTTTCATCCATTTTCCTGCAAATGATATAATTTGTTCTTCTTTATGGATGAGTAGAATTCCATTGTGTGCATATTCCATAATTTTGTAATCCATTCATCTGTTGATGGACACTTAGGTTGGTTCTATAATATGACTATTGTGAATTGTGCTATTATAAACATAGATATACATGCATTACTATAGTAGTCTGGTTTTAGTCCCTTTGGGAAGGTATCCAGGAGTGGTATAGCTGGGTAATATGGTGAATCCATTCCCATTCTTCTGAAAACCTCCACACTGATCTCCACTAATTGCACAGATTTGCAATCCCACCAACAATGTATGAATTCCTATTTCTTCACATCCTTGCCAGCATTTATTATTGCTTGTAATAACCCCACAGCACACATCAAAGTCAATCACTAAACTGAACTTGAGAAGGAGTGAGGGGGAGGGAGTAGGACAGGAATTGGGGAAGAGTAAAATGAGAAATGTGTGCATGCATGCCTTTACCAGCTTGTACCTAACAAAGATGTATGATTATAATGCACCAATTAAAAAAAGAAATTAACAAGGATAAATAAGTAGGATTGCATTAAATTAAGAGCTTCTGTGTAGCAAGGGAAACCACTGAAAAACTTGAGAGTCAACAGAATGGGAAAAGATCTTTGCCAGTTACTCCTCCAATAGAGGACTACTATCTAGAATATACAAAGAATTTAAGAAACTTAATACCAAAAAAACCCCCCAAAACAAAAAACCCCAAAAAACAATTAATCCAATTAAACATGGGCAACTGAACTAAATAGACACTTCACAAAAGAAGAAATACAAATGGCCAGTAAATATATGAAAAAATGTTCAACATCATTAACAATCAGAAAAATGCAAATCAAAACTACACTGAGATTTCACCTAATCCCAATTAGAATAGCAATCATCAAAAATGACTGGTGTCCTTTAAGAAGAAGAGAAGACAGATGTGGTGGTGTATGCCTGTAATTCCAAAACCTGGGAGGTGGAGATGGGAGTATCACATGTTCATGGACAGCCTCAGCAATGTAGTAAGACTCTCAGCAGTTAATGAGATCGTATCGCAAAATAATAAGAAGAGCTGGAGGCATAGCTTGGAGGTAGAATGCTCCTGGGTTCAATCCCCTGGAAAACCACATACACATGAAGAAGAAGAAGAAGAAGAAGAAGAAGAAGAAGAAGAAGAAGAA